>RJJA01000806.1:0-12736 GCA_003724045.1 Lepidurus arcticus | reverse complement strand
TCTTACCACGCGTCCATGCAACTTCTGTGTTTTGTTACTATGTTGAGACATTGGTACAATAGATGTCTCTCAACAGGTTTAGTTTTTCCAGGAAATTCCCAATAGTTGAGAAATAAATAGCGCTGTGTCATAGTAAACCCGTGTCAAAGACCCGGACTCTCCCCTACATGGTTGCATCAAAAGCAAACAACGAACGCCTAGCTGGGCCGATGGGTTATGAGTCTTCTCGGGCATGACATTAAATTCATGCATCGAAAGGGGAAGGCTAACGTCATCGCTGACGCTCTGTCGCGGAATTCTATGGGAGTTCCAAAAGAAACTAACGTACCAGGCGAAATGTACATATCTGTACTGGTTGATGCCAATTCCAATCGCCAGGACTACGTGCTCAAAGCTTCATGCTTCGTGCAACAACGCGGTGACGAAGACCTAGCCAAAATTATTTCTGTATTGGAGAATTGTGAGGGAGCTGTAGCTCATGGGCTGCAGCCGGAAAATAATTTCTGCATCGTAAACGGAGGGTTGTATCGCCGGAATGATGGAAGGGCAGAAAACTTCTACTAGTAGTACCCCGCTCACTCAGACGACAGGTGCTAGAGACCTGTCATGCAGGTTCGTCGAGTAGGCATCTTGGAGTAACGAAGACGCTGGCCAGGCTTCAAGAACGTTTCTGGTGGAAGAAAGGTGCACGACATGTTCAAAAGTTTGTTGGTGGGTGTGGTCATTGTCAGAAATTCCTCCTACAGACCTAACAGCCTCCTACTAGACCTGTGGGATATCTTCAGCCAATACCTCCAACGTGCAAGCCTTTCGCCATGCTCGGGATTGACCATGTGGGTCCACTGCCACTTACGTCACGGGGGAAAAGGTACATTTTGGGATGTGTAAACTATGCTACTCGCTATGTAGAGGCTAAAGCAGTACCCGATACTTCTGCTAAAGAAGTCTGCGACTTCCTGGAAAGCCGTTTCATGTGGCGACATTCTACACCGGAGAAAATTGTGACCGATCGTGGGTCTGGGTTCTCTGCGCAACTTTTGGAAGAGGTGCTGGAAAAATTGGGAGTGGTGCATGTGATGGCAGCACCCAGCCATCCACAGACGAACGGATTATGCGGAAGAGCCAACAGGACCTTAAAAGAGGTACTTTCTGCCTATTTGGATGACGAAGCGGTCAGTTTGGATCAGGTGTTAAGGAAGGCTGGTTTCTCCATAAATACTGCCCGCCAAGAGACGACAGGTTTCACTCCCTTTGAACTAGTCTATGGACGTCTCTCGAATTTGTCCGAAGAAAATGCCTACCCGTGGCCAGAAGAAGCGCCAGAATCTTACGAGGAATTCTTGGATCGTGTGGAATGTAGCCGACGGCACACAGTAGACCAAATCGTCAGAAAACCACTGAAACAGAAACAGGATTATGACAGTCATAGACGAGAAGACATGTCCTCTGAATCCAGTGAATCAAAAGAAGCCTCAGCCATCAACAAAAACGAAGACAAGGACGAAACCAAGAGGCGGTACCCACGAAGGGAGATACAACGTCCAGAAAAATTAAATGACTATGTACTTGATTAGATTAGTAATGGAATGAGACTTGTGTTAGTTATACTTTATGTTCGGAAATTATCTGTGATTTTATGGATGCAAAATTAACGTAGAAACAAATGTAAACAGACTTCACTCGAGGACGAGTGGATTGGTCAGGAAGGGCAGAGTGTGGCAAACCGAGGCTAGACGGTGCGAGAGGCACGGAAAGAGAGAAGCGGAGTAGAGCGAGAGAGTCGAGTGGGACTATCGGAAGACGGCGGAAGCCATTGTGCGAGCGCGCGAAATTTGATAGTTGAAAAACAAAAGCTAAAGTCCTTAGTCAGAACTTAGTCAGAAGTCCCTTCTTTCATACGTGATTTTTGTATTAACTTATGTAATCCCCCATTCTTAAACAGCGTAAATCGCAATTTACGCTACACTAAATAAAACTACTAAAACCGCCTGCCTACGTCTACCTTGTAAGTTATTGAATTTATTAAAAGTAGGAACTCAACATTCAGCGGTGGGATCAGAATTTATTCGATCCGGTTTTGTTTTGGCTTCAGTACAGTGATTTGAAAGAATAGTGGCGGCTCCCAGTTTTCTCGTTGTTCCTGTAAAAGTGGATCCAGTAGAGACTGAGTTAGCGACAGTTGACATTGAAGTGAGTGAGGCGGTCGAAATGGCGAAACAGAAGTTGGTTATCATTGCGCCAGAGTTTGACGGTAAGGGCGATTTCAGCAAGTTCATGGCCCGGTTTCGTCGAGTAGCTGTAGCTAACAGCTGGACCGATGGACAAATGTTTCGCATCCTACCAGCGTTAATGTTAGAGGATGCTGAGTGTGTGTGTTATACTGTTTGTCTCTCCCGCCTACTTCCTTTACCGAGCTCGTGGAGGGGCTGTCTCGCATATTTCAACCGAAAGAAGCCCAACGTTTGAAGGTGACGGAATTCTACAATCGCACCTTGTCGCGGAAGGAGTCAACTCATCTATACGGAAGCGATCTTCGCCGGTTGTTTAGAGCTGCTAAACCCGACATCACCACCGAAAGCATCACCGAGCGATTTGCCACTGAGCAATTTGTGAAAGGACTACCGGCCGATTGGCGGCCCCGTTTCTACGATGCCCAGCTGTTTTCTCGGGTTGTACGTTGAAAGGTCATTTAAAAGACAGTTGTAAGATCGTATATCGCAAATGTAAAAAGGTAAGACACTTGAGCAAGAATTTTCAAGTTGTTGAAGAGAGTGCAGTATTCCGTAGAGTTGCAGTAGAGTCGTGCCCGGTCCTAAAGATCCGAGTAACTGATGTGTTTTGTAATGTTATCATAGATAGTGGGAGCCAGTGCACCCTGTTGAGCTCGTGCGTAGCCGGTTATTTGTCAGACTTGTTAATTAGACCCAGTCAGTGTCAGGTTACGACTGCTAAGAGGGATTTAGCCTTAAAATTAGAGGGCGAAGCCAAAGTAGCCTTGTCGTGGGCTAAGAAGGTAGAAGTTAGTTTAGACGTGTTAATTGTGGACTGTCATGATGAGTTGATTCTTGGCATGGATTTCCTAAAAGCTACTTCTGCCCAACTTGATTTTGGTAAAGGTGCGTTAAAATTGCTTGATCAAGAGGTACCGTTAGATGCGTTCAGAGGTTCAGTTAAAATCAGAGAAGCTGTGGTTTTACCACCTGACTCTGAAACTTTTTTATCTGCTTCAATCCGTTTACCCTTTTGTTCGCGTAGGGTCGAGCTAGGAGAAACTTTAATTCTAGAACCTTGTAAAGAGTTCATAGGAAAAATAATCCTAGTTGCTAGAGCTTGTGTTAACGACACCAGTCAAGTAGTTCCCGTATTGATTTGCAACACGGCAGATCAGCCGGTTAGGTTAGAGGCAGATTCTGTCATTGCTGAGGTGTCAGCTGCCTTGTTGACTGACCAGGTGTTACCACCTTGTAGTCGGGCTAATGTAGGTCCAGGGAAGGAGCCATCCGTTTGGCCTCCACAGCTGAAAGAGCTATCCGACCAGCAGTCTAGTAAGGTACGTTCCCTTCTGGAAAAGTACAAAGATGTATTTCTCTCCACGGTGAGGTGGGTCGCGTGAAGGTTAGTCATAAGATCGTGACGTCGAGTCATCCGATCAAGGAGGTGCCCTATAGAGTACCAGTTCATTTGCGAGATGTAGTGCATGAGCAGATAAGGGACATTCTTAATTTCCGGTATAATTCATGTAAGGAGTAGAATTAGTAAGCGTATAAATTTAAAACGTAATAACAATACAAATAGGAATAGTTAAGGAACTAACATTTACCACATGTCAAACTCGTCTGACCGCGATGCTAGCAACATGATAACTAACAAAGAAACGACAACGTACGGACATCTCTCGTGCCGAGGTCAGATCTCGTGAATGTCTGTGCGTAGCCCGTAATAGCCTTAGGCTGTATTAAGCATCCCAAAAACCCCACTTGAAAGCCCCAGCCTATAGATACAGCTGATGGACAACGACCCGGAATAATAGAAAGCCAAAACGATGCCAACAACAAAGGCAATGGACCTAAGGGGCAACAACAAGGACACCCTGGGCCTACTGAACCAAAACCGGTATTCAAGGGCTCAGCCAGCTTACCCGCACCCAACCAGCCTATAAGTAGTGGACTACCGAACAGAAAAGGAACAGTACAGCCCCCGCTCGTCCCCGTGTACCAGTCAACCGAAGCCAACCGCCCTAGCGAGCCGCCCGCACCCTAAGTCCACCGTGGCCGCCTTAGCCGTCCGACCCGAAGCCAAATCGTAGCCACTCAACCCCAGCCACCGTCTAGCCGACTGCTCCTTCCGAAGCAGACCATGATCCCCGCTCCCCCTAATACCCTTAATTCCTTCTCCCACTGTACCAGTCCCCGCTGATAGTTAAACTTGAATACAAGGTTAAATCTAACTATCACATTCAGCCAAGTACATCCCCATAGTATTGGGCAAAATGAAAGATGACTCTTATCGATTTTGTGTTGACTCCGCAAAGTCAATAATGTGACAGTAAAAGATAGTTACCTCTTGCCTAGGATTGATTATTTGTTAGGTGCAATAGGTACCGTTAGTTGGTATACGAGTTTGGATCAAAGAGCGGGTACTGGCAGGTTCCAATGGACGTAGACTCGCAAGAAGTTACTGCTTTTACTAGGAGCGAAGGATTGTACCAGTTCCGCGTTCTACTGTTTGGTTTATGCAACGCCACCAGTGCGTTCCAGCGGATGATGAACCGAGTTCTTACAGGTCTTCAGTGGCAAATTGCATAAATTTATCTAGATATGTGTTGGTGTTCAGTTCGAGTTTCGATAAGCACCTTGAAGATGTAAGGTTAGTGTTAGGCCGGTTGAGAGAACACGGGTTAAAATTGAATCCTGAAAAGTGTAGTTTCTTTACTCGTGAAGTTACGTTTTTGGGTCACGTTCTCTCAGGTGACAAGATTATACCAGCCTTAGATAAATCCGAGAATGGCCTGTCCCACAAAAGGTTAGAGAGGTTAGACAGTTCATTGGGTTGTGTAGCTATTATCGTCATTTTGTACCAGATTTCGCGCGGATTGTAGCACCCATTGTTCGGTTAACTCGTAAAGAAGTACCTTTTGTGTGGAGTGATGAGTGTGGGTTAGCTTTTGGCTAGCTAAAGGATAAACTTTGTTCCGAGCCTGTTTTACGTAATATTGACCTGGGTAGGCCGCTAATTCTGACGACTGATGCCAGTATGAAGGGTTGGGGCGCAGTGTTGTCGCAAGAAGACGATGAGGGTTGTGATTATGCCGTTTCGTATGCGTCAGGCTTGTGGAAGCCCGCGGAGGTGCATTATTCCACTACGGAACAAGAGTTCTTGGCTCTGTTGAATGGTATCGAAAAATACCGACATTATTTGCTCTGTCGTCCATTCACCATAATAACCGACCAACAGGCGTAGAAGTTTTGGCGTTCGTTGGGGAATAGATCTCCTCGACTGGCTAGATGGGTATTGTGGTAAGGTCAATACAGTTTCGAGGTCCGGCACCGTCCGGGTAAAGATATTCCCAATACTGATGCTCTGTGTCGCCAATGTCGTAAGTTGAACGTTCCCGACGAGCAAAACACCAGTTATGAATGGTTTACTAAGTATTTGCGATCTAGTGATGAGGGTAATACGCCCATTCCCGACGATCTGTCTGACGAGGTTCATTTTTACCTCAGAGATTCAGCTAATTATACCACTAACGGTATCAGGATTTATCGTAGTACTGACGGAAGCGGGTCACAAGGTTCTTAGCAAGTGGTTCCACTATTTTCGCGTAATGAAGTGTTGCGGTTGGCTCACAAAGCACCAACTGCGGGGCATTTAGTGATTCGCAAGACGCTTTCGCGTGTCACTCCTATGTATTATTGTTATAACCTTAAGAAGCAGGTTATGGAATATTGTCGGCAGTGCCCTAGTTGTTTATCAACGAAGATTGATTCTCGCCCACACCGTCACCCGTTAAAATTCGTGCCTGTCATTGGAGAACCGTTTTCTTACATTTCAATGGACATCCTGTCGTTAGGAAGTGCTAGTTCAGGAAATAAATATGTTTTGGTCGTTTCTGACCTGTTCACGAAGTGGAGGTTTATTCGTTGTCTGACCAAACCGCAGAGTGTCTGTAATTGTTTAGTCAACTTTATTTTTCGTTTCGGAATCCCCCCCAAGTCGATTCTCACCGACCAGGGAACACATTTGAGTCTCGCTTGATAAGATGTTTGTGTACAAGGTTGGTGTTTCGGATGGAACGGGGGAAATTTCGGTTGTGATTTCAAGCCCTAGATCGCCCAAGCTGCACGTGCTCGCGAAGCGAGGAACTAGTATAACCTTGCAGGAAAAGGCGAAGCTGAGGTGAAGGGGAGACAGCGTGCTGTTTTATGTTCGACGGGTTTTAGGTTTTCTTAGTGAGTTTTGCGACAGCCAGAGTCGTGTGCAGCAAGAGAGAGTGCTAGCGGGTGGACTAGGGTTTTGATTGGTGATAGTTCTGGTGTTCAACAAATGGTGAGCAATACACGTTTTTTTCTGCATAATACCAACGCTGTTCCTTTATTCCGATACAAAACAATTGGTGCCGAAACCCGGTAGTGTCAGCCATGGCGACGACTCCTTTTACATACAGCGTGGATGAAGAGAGGTAGCGTTGAGCCCCGAGGCAGCGTTGAGCCAACCGAGCCAACGTCGAGCCAACCGAGGCAGCGTTGAGCCCCGAAGCAGTTAAAACGTTGAGAACACATGAAAAGGCTCAACATACTCGTCAGGTGAACCGTATTCGTGGTGCAATTAGGCTCCGCGATCGACGGAAAATTTTGAAAAGCTTACGAGCCTGATTGGCAGAGCACTTCGAGAACAGCCTCGCCCTGAACGAGAATTATCAAAATACTTCAGGCCAGAATCAAGATGGATGGGCACAGAAGTTCCGCGAAGAGCACATGGCTTGCAAGAGGGAACAAGATGAACACCTGGATGCAAGATCTCGTCAATCCTCAATCTCGTCATGCTCAAGTATGAATTCTCTAGAAAGCCTCGAGTATCAAGACGCCCCGCAGCCACAGAGGAATACATTGGCGAAAGAGCAAACCGTGGTAGCCGAAATCGCAAGTCAACAATCCCGAGGTACCGAGTCTGCGCTGGATCGTGGTGCAGCTGAAACCGTGGAAGTTTACCAGCAGAGCAACGCAATCCCACCGAGTGACGCGCAACGTGAGGATGTAGACCTGGAGGGTTTAAGCGTTTATTTACGACGAAAGGACGTACAAATCGAGAAGCTGAAGGCCCAGCTAGAAGAGCAACGCGTGCTGGGGACGATGGTGTAGCGCTTGGAAGAGGGTCAGGAATACCTGGTATCGGTGCTTCAGCGAGAGAGGGACGAAAGACGAGCGTTGGAAGCGAGGGCGAAAGACGAGCGTTGGAAACGAGGGCGAAAGCCTGGGCAGCGTGCGTAAGGATGGGGCAACACGCTGCATTTGCTAAAGAAATTAAACAGCTCAAGAAAGACGAACCCATCGCGCCCAATTCACGCTTGGCCAAGCTTAACCCGTACCTGGACGACGGCGGTATTTTACAAAGTTGTGGTCGCATAGAGAAAGTAGCGGTGGATACCGCCATAAAGAACCCCATTATTCTCTCGCCAGATGTCGAAATCACCCGCTTGATCATTGGAGGAGCGCACGAGAGGCTATACCATGCCTACAGCGACAGAACACTTCACGAGCTGCACCAGCAGTATTGGATACTGAGGGGCCGACAAGCGGTGCGTAATTATGTCACTTAGTGTCCCCGCTGCCGAAAAGACACCGTACAACCGGCAATCCCGCTCATGGCCCCGCTCCCTCAACACCGGCTAAAGTCGCAGGGCCCTCCGTTCATGGGAGTGGATTACTTCGGCCCTTGTAATGTTACGGTATTCCGGAGGTCCGTGAAGAGATACGGATGTCTCTTTACGTGTCTTGTAACTAGGGCCGTCCACATCGAAGTCGCCCATTCCCTCGACGCAGAATAATTCCTAATGGCTTTTCAACGTTTCTGCGATCGGCGTGGAAGGCCGAAAGTCACGTATTCCGACAATGGCACAAATCTGGTTGCAGAAGAGCGGGAGTTTAGTGAGTTAGTGTAACTCGAGAGCTACGATTAGTGTTTGGGAGACAGGCAAGTGTCCCCTTAGCTTGTGTGCTCCCACTACCATTTTCGACCCGTGTTGAAGGGCAAAACCAACACGGGTCGACAAACCAGACCGTTCCCACTGGCTTTATATTACCAACTTCGTAGAACTGCCTCAGATTACTCGGTATGATTCGTTACTACTCTAAACAAAGAATTGTTACAAATTTTATGTGATTTGAATTAATAGGTTGTCACGAACATTGACCCTTGTCAAATCTCGACTCGCACATAATTTCAAAGCTCCGGTTGGGACGGCTTTTCATTACCGGTCCGTGGAAACTCTACTAGAGCGTTTCAGGGAAGGTTTCCTCAGCATACATGGGCGGATCAGATCCAAAATGGATCTGGATCAGATCCGGATCGCAAAAAATGGATCTTCTGATCCGTTACGGATCGCGAAAGAATTTCAGACGGATCGCGATCCGAGATCCGTGGTTTGAACAGGGATCCGTGATCCATTTCAAAAGATCCGCGATCCGTTTTCCGGAATGAGAGATCCAAGATACGTGATCCGTTGAAAAAGATCCGCGAGCTGTTTTCAAAGATCCGAGATCCATTTTCAGAGAGCCGTGATTTACGAAAAGATCCGAGATCCGTTTTCAAAGAACCGTAAAAGATCCGAGAACCGTTTCAAAGAACCGTAGAAGATCCGAGAACCGTTTTTGAAGAATCGAGACAAGAACCGTTATTTTGTAGCTTCTGTCGAGTAGAGTGTGAAACAGTTTTCTTCAACTTTGACCACTTGAAGAAAGTTTATAAACTCTTATATCTAACCGATTTCGCTTTTTTCCCTTAAAGTTTAAAAAAATCCAAGCTAGTGCAACAGTTTGCCCGATTTCATTTTTTCCGTATAATAAAAAATGATTACATATTGAGCCGTAATTTACAAATTTAGTAAAAGCTTTTTCAAGAAAAACTCAATCTGTTGCACTAGGTATCCCCATCAGTAACATTACTGTCAAAACAGTTTCATTGATTTGTGAAACATTTTTACAGTATCATCTATGGCAATTTTCCTTGTTACTATCCCATAAGTGGGTTTGTGTATACCGGGGCTTTAGTCGTGGCCCCTGCTTGAAATTTGGCAAAACGCTTTTATATTTCTGTTACGTACTATTATTTACGGTCATCTATTGGAAACTGTTTTCCTAACTGGTCTTGCATTTTATGTTAAGTTGGCGTTAATTCGGTTTTGTGGTTGTTGAGTTATATAATTATAAAAATTACGCGTCTGCTAGACTTTTAAGAGGAATGTATAAAAAGCCATTTTCGGAAAAAGGTATGCAAGTTAATAACATTTTCTACAGTAAGAAGTTTAGTTTAATATCAGGCCAAATTGTTCACGGTATGCGTTTGTTTTGTTTAACTTGTTCTTGTTTAATGATCATACACTACAGGTAAGTGGCAGGAAGAACGACATAAGATTTCAGCAATTAGAATTATATCACACACGGGGGAACATACAGTGAACTCTTGGATAGGGACTCCTAGATTGGGACTCGTAGGTACGGACTCGTAGTATTATCGATTGATTAGAATTGTAGTTCATCACATTTTTTTTCTCGCAACAAAATCAAGTTTTCAACAATTGAAGGTGTGAGCCTAGAACGTCGAGCCCACGAACGACGAACGTCAAACGTCGAACGGACTAACGCTCCAGATATTGAAAATAACCGTTCAACTGACGTGCTTGCAGGTACTGATAAATATCGCTGCGCAAGGTGAGAAAGCCGCGGGAGCAATTTAACGGAATCTTTCCAAAATGCTAAAGGGTCAGTCCCCGCTTGTATACAAGCACCGAGATATCTGGCGGTCTCGCTCGATAAGCTATTTGAATTCTGTGCAGAGGCTAAGTAGCCTAAAACTGAAAAGGCATTCGATGCCGCCACCTGCACTGCCTGTTCATTCTGGGAGGACTCTGCGGTTTCAGAAAGGGATCTTCGCAGAATTCTCGAAACTTCGTTTACTGTAAAAAAAATTCAAAAACCCGGGGAGCTCATTCAAAAAATTTTCTGCTTGCCGGAAAGGCTCAATTTTATAGTTTGGATCCAATCAAGCTAGAATACAAACATTCTCAACAACTACTTGGCTAAACCTCAATTTAAGTGACTCGTGCAACTTGCGAACAATGGCGTGATGTTCTTTATATGACTCGTTTTGCAGAGATTTGCAAAGAAATAGGTCAATTCCAAACAGACACGGAATAACCTTTGACGACGTAATGTCGTCTGACTGTAAAATTTGAGTAACTTCGCTAAAAGCCGAGAGAACAGACAAAAGTTGCTTAAAGTACCCTTTATCTTTTGCTGGCATTTGGGGGATGTTCAATGCCTTCTCTTGTCTAGCTTATAATAAAGTACATGACACAAAATCCCACAAACTAACAAATCTCTCCAGCATCATAGTTGCTATTCCACCTGGTCACAACCGGATACACGAGACTGAGACTAGCTTTCAGGGCTAAAGATTCGGAATACTTGTTTGACCTTCTGATAATTGCGACGACTTTCTTGACGGACTCTATGGCCTTGAGCTGCGCTTTGCAGTGGGTTCCAGCGTCTTTTTAAAACCAACTGTAACGTGTGTATGATACAGGGAAGACTTTCTATGCCCAGGAAATTATCGTACACAGTAACGTCCACCCCGCAGTACTCACTATTTTCGGGAATAGAGTCTCCTGCGTCTTCGAAAAATTCAGTCATCTCACAGCTTTCGTCTGCATTGGCGTCATCGTCCCTTTCCTGCGATTCATTCAGATTGCTTTCCGCAGGGCAATGTGTCAGTAATCCTGATTCTTCATCACTGTCTAGCATGAGCTCATTTTCAGGGTCAAGGGATAGAATGCTTAAGTTTTTCTTAGATCTTTCTTTCTTTACGGATCAGTTAACACGACTGTTTCCACTAGGCAAAGTCGTGTTACAAGTCGTGCTAGTCGTCGTGCCAGCTAACTTCTTTTTGCTGCTATGTTAGACCTCTCAGTTTCGTGTTACGAAGCTACTACGCAACGCCTTAAGAGGGGGTTACGTGCATAGTAAATAAACGATGTTTTTATGAAGCTGTCCTTGCCCTTTTACTTAAGTTTTTTCCAGAATATAGAAAGTTAATATACTATTGTATTTATAAATAATGCTTAAGAGGACTATTTCTAACTTCTGTACTGCAAACATTGATTCATAATGAGTGACCCAAAGCGAAGACGGATCAACTGGGGAACAGAAGAGACCAAGTTTTTAATAAGCATTTGGGGAGTTACTGAAAAGGTTTTCTTGCATGGCAAATTTTGTATTTCAATGTCTCTTTTTACAAGTTGGTTTTGTATTTGCGAGTTTGTAAACATTGTCGCAAAATATTACCTAATAGTATCCGACTGGACGATATCAATGATCAATAGGTTGGGAAATTCGATATTAATCTTAACATGATATCTGTTTTATGTAGCAGTGGAAACGCGTGCTGGATCCCCACGTGTTATGGTTAAAACCACACCAGGTTTAGGTTAGCAGTGGAAACACACCCTTAGAAGTGCCCCCACTCTCCTACGTCAAGCGAATGCTTGACACTGGATTCTTCATGCAGCCCGTTTTTATTGCTACCTTCTTACGTTTCTTCGTTCATCTGTGAACTGGAGCAAGCAGTGCCTTGCTGACACCCCCTCCCTCCCACCTATCCTCCCCATGACACCTACCCTCCTCTTTCCCGAATACCTCTTCAGCACACTCACAGGGCAATAGTAACATTGCCGTCTTTTTCTAGTCATTGTAACAGACTAAATGTCCGTGTGAACAAGCCCCGTGCGATCGGAAGGTGAACGGTTCTCGGTCTTGGTTCTCGGATCTTTGGTTCACGGATCTCGAATTTCGGATCTTTCGTTCACGGATCTCGGTTATATGGACTCACGGATCGCGATCCATGGCTACGGATCACGATCCGTGTTGACGGATCGCGATCCATCACGACAGATCTCAAATTTCGTATCTTTGGTTCACGGATCTCTGATCTCTGGGCTCACGGATCGCGATCCGTGGAATACGGATCACGATCCGGGGTGACGGATCACGATCCGGGGTGACGGATCTTAAAATTTGGATCACGGATGGCGATCCGTGCATCAGGCCACGGATCAAGATCCGACCCGGATCCTTTTTGGATCTGATCCGCCCATGAATTTTCCTCAAAGTGCTTCCACTTCTTCGAATTGGAAAACTTTAGCTGCGTTGCCAAAACCTCCAGAAAACCTCTAGATTCACTTGCAGTGTAAAAATTATATGTAAGTAAATTGTTCACTAGATGGCGTCTTAGACGCTACAGCATTCAGGAAACTGTTTGGCGCACAATTTGAAAACGTACTAATTTCACCAAAATAGTTCCAATCTGTAATCAACGTATTTGTATTGCTCAATCCTCGAAAATCATTATGGAAGTTGATAGCGAACGCTGCTCACATTTTATTCCAACAAGTTTAGGGCAGTTTTATTACTAAAAACCAAGCAAAAAAGAACACCGTGATATTTATATTTGTATTTTGAATTTG
>RJJA01000805.1:0-12762 GCA_003724045.1 Lepidurus arcticus | reverse complement strand
TTTCTCTTTTGGGAATTTTAAATAAATAAAATTTATTAATAGCCCCCTGATACACAAGGTACGATTACTAATATCTGCTGTTTTAAAATTAAATTTTCATACTATTTCATATTTCCTTTTCAGTACTATTTGTGATTTTCTAGATTTTTTACAATTAAAAAAAAAATAAATCGGACGAGTCGTTTTTATGATATCAGCCCCCGAATTTTAATAATTTCGCTCCCTATACAGTGGTGCCAATTTGCCATGTGGGGGAATAGGAAAACTTTGCAGTCTGTACAAGAAAACAGCGGGCTATATGAATGAAGAATTGGCCTTGAAGAAAGGGATAGTTGATAATGCCTATGGCACGCCTTCTATACAAAACATTTCCCTTAGAATTCTCTTTTCTTCAAGAACAAGCGTTGACGGCCGACGTCACCACTCCTCAGGGTGGGACTTAGTTTTTAAACAATAACAAAGCTACACAAGTTTCCAGTTAAAAAAATTCATTCAGTTTTACAATAAAAGTTTTCGAAGGCTGGATCACATTGGTATGCAGTTCCAGTTCCAAGTAGTCTAATATAAAATAGTTGTTTCCTTTGACACATTTTCGATAAAGCAAGAAATAGACTAATTTCAAAAATTATAGTTCGAAGATGACGATGGCAGATAACTTGAAAAAATCTGCCATTCTTCTGACGTGGAGTTGGTCATCTTCTACACTTACGTCTCAATGTGGGTTTCTAGTGGGTTTGTGTAGATAATGTTGACACTGACAAGACATGAATGAAATCATTTTTTATTACTAAAATGAGAAAAAATAACTAGGCTTACCACAATTAGTTCGCAAAACAGCATTGCGCTTATCATTAAAAAAATATTCGATGTGAACTACGCATGTAGCATCCCAGTGGCCAAACTTCTTCACATTTTACAGGTGTGAGCTCAGCTCAATTGACTTATCTGTTGAACGTAGATATTATAAGATTTCCTGCCGGACGCCTTTATATTCTTTATAACCCTGTCGAATCGAATTGCTTACAAAATGACTCATTAAAGAGGTGATTCGCCAAAGTCATTAGTTGACCAACTATAATATAACATATTTATTACAAACACGTAATGATTTTGCGTTCACAGTACCAGTAAAACATGCTAAAAGATCGAACTTATGTCTTCTTTATTTAGAGTGACATAATAAACGTAGTTACATTGGGAAAAAAAGCAAGTAGCGTTAAAAGTTTGCATTTAGACTTGAAATACTTTATATCGCATGCAATTCTTCGGTATTCGGCAGCTCTTACTGAATCGTATTTCGGTTTTTCGGATGCTTCTATCACCGGCTTCACGTTGGAAGAAGCACTGAAAAATAAAGCAACGCTGTTTACGACAATAAAAAATAGTATTAAGTAGCTAACAGAAAAATACATACCTTTGGAACACATTGTATGTGCATGACAGGACGCGAAGTAAGCTTTACCACCGAATATGCATGGCTGACTTGGGTTGTTTTCTGGAATGTGCAATTAGTTTTCGTTACTTTTTCAGAAAATTGCCGTTTTCTTTCTAAAAAAACGAAATGAAGGCCCAAATTTTTCCGTAAAAAAGCATGTTTATTTAATTTTATTTTTGAAAACTATTTTCGCGAAAATAAAGACTAATCATACATCCTTTACTTTTATTTCAATAAGTGTCTCATTTTCGTTTTTTTCTGTTTTCCTTTCCCTCTTTGGGTCTATTGGCCAGGACTTTCGTTCTTCGTGAGATACCGTCTAACACATACTGGGGCTCGCGAGGATTTTCGCTTCGTTGTAGCCGTGAGTCCGCTAGTTTAGGTAGGAAGCTGTCATCAAAGAAGCGTTTCAGTTTGGGAAACATGTTTTTGCTCCAAAATTCTCTATCCCGTTTGATTCTTTCGACATACATGTCATTTGGACACCATACAACGAAATCGCACCACTGTCTACCAGTAACTTTAAGTTTTCCTTGAATTTGGTAGTAGTACTGGTGGTTCTGGTTGATCCTTAGCTTGCGGTTTTCGCCAGGCAGTAGTCCAATTGATCGTTTATTTTCGGAAATAGCGAAGTCATAAAGATTTTCCGCGTTTTCAGCATTTTTTGGGAACTTGATGTTAATCAAGCCATCCTTTTCGACCACACCATCGGGAGATGCACCCAAGTAGTCGTATTCAGGGTGTACCCATAGCCCGGAAGGTTGTTAAGTCTTCGTACGCTTTCCTCGCTTCAGGTTCTTTGCACTTGCCGTACTGTGTAGCTTTTGAAGTCCAGCTGGACGGGAGCATAATTGCTTTCAAAAATTTTTTACGAGGAGTAGAATCCCGCAATTTACAAACCTTCCCGAAAATTAACCTACCTTTGCATGATTCGCCATGAGCCAAGAATACTTGTGCTGTAAGCTGGACGACATGCCCTAAGTCAACTATTCTTCTGCCTTTGACCCCACGCAACAACTCAGGTTGACTGAAAGCAGCTTTCTCTATATTCAGCTCAACTGCTTTAGTTTCCGCCTGGTCAAAACTTGCAGAAATAATTTCGTCAGATAATAAATCTTCATCATTACTTCGTTCAGCCACAGCCATTACTTTGTTCAGTAGTGGCGTTCGCCTAGGAGAATGGAGTTAGCGTTATGCATTTCATGGATTGACTAGTACCGGAAGTCACTATAATCACTCACCTGGTTATACTTTTTTTTCTCCTCTACAATTATCCGTTCAAGTTTTTCACGTTGAATACGGAGAAACTCACTGGGATTTTTTTTCTTCCTCTTGAAATGGCCCGAATTTCTCTTACAACCCATCTCAGAATAAATAGAAAACAAAGTCGACGAATAAAGATTTTTTAGGCAAGAGATTTCTTTTCATACAACCCTTTACTACTAGTTCCACGCGTCCAACTAGTGTCCTCGCCTTGTAGTTTACCCATTCTTTTATTGCCTGACGAGCAGAAAAGACTAGTGGAAGAATAAGTGGATAAATAGTAATAAAAAGGTAATCGAGTTGACGGTATTATCCTTGACCTCAAGTAGGAAAGGGAGAGTCATTTTCTCTAAGTAGCCGAAATAAAGTTAATCATTACATTACCAGGCTACTCGCAGTCTAGCAGTGTGACTACTTAGCGTCAGTATTTTTTAAATTATCTTCATTGATTATTGGTACGTAATTTTCAGTATGTTTAGTGTAGTGAAATTATTTTACAGTATTTATCAATAGAGATGGATCCGTTTATGCGGCAGTTTGCAGAAAATCCAATGGGTAACGCCAGATTGCTGCTAATTCGGGAGAAAGAAGAGCGAGTAAGAAGCGGAGTAAGCAGAGGCCGCAGTATTCAGGGTTATGTAAATTACCGTGATCGTCGCAATTTTACGCATCCTTATGGCCGTACTCGGGTATCGCAGCACGGCACAATCAGGCCGGAGGTACCGCAGGCTACCAACTTTACACCGCGACGCGCGAATCCGCGTTTCTTGGAGGAAAATGACATTACTAGGGCTTGTACAAGGAACCAAAGAAGACGCGAGAGACGTCAAGAAGTAGATGCTGGCATGGGAAACTTCTTCACGGATCTAGGTCGCCATATCTCTGACGGAAACATTGATTTGCCTGACAACATTCGCTCTTTTTACATGTTGCAAGCGCATCTCACTCCCGAAAACGGAACCAACGGTGTAAGAGCTCCTCGTGATCAGGAATTTCGACAAATGTCCATTACCGAGAATGAAGAAAAGAATATGGTATAACAGAATTCAATTGTACTCAGAAAAATAATCTTCTGAAGTGGTGGAATACAAGTAGATTAGATGGGATAAATCGTTGTTTTATTGAAGAAACTACTGTTTTTAGAACACACAGAAACTTATTTATTCAATAAATTAAGCAAGGGGGTTACCACGCTCTGAAGTATACTTCCTCATGCAAGTAATTAATTGTTCAGCCAACAAGTTCAGGTTCTTTTATTACTCAATAATATACACTTGAAAAATCATATAACTGGTTAATAGATATAAAATGGATAACAGAAAAGTAAAGAACGTACCATGTTTTTAGTATAAACATAAATATCCGTAATAAAATAATAATTACTTGATGTCATGTTTACGCTTTCTTCCGCTACTGCAGCAAAACGTATCGTAATATCTGATATAAAATGCAGGGGGGCGTAGCCTTCATACGGGGTTTGTATTTGACTAGTACGCCGTCTGTTGTTAGCCACGCTAACATTGCCTATCCTCTAAGGAAGCAGCGGTGTCTCCATCTATTATCGAAAAAATCCTGGAACATGTGTATACCGGGGCCTTAAACATTCTTTTCCAGAAGAAGCGACTACGAATTTTGGTAAATGTTTTTGAAATACCAAGGTGTCCGGATAATTCGAGATCGTGATTACAGTTTAGAATTTCGGGGACAACAGCTTGGGGAATGACTAATTGGGTGAGAATTTCATGACGGGGGGAGTTTGGTCGAGGCATTGCATAGTGATACAATAGGTTGGTGTCAGGATCCACAAAGAAGTTCTCAACTTCGAAAAGCCATGATGGGTGTTGATATTCTTTTCCAGGTTTTTGATCATGGACAATGTAGTCGTAAAGAGATCTGCAGTATGCGTTAGCATACTGGAGTTTTCGAAGCTGGGTTTCGGATAGCTCCATTAGTTGAACTCGTCTATCCGGCGATACTACGTCGATTTGGACTGGGTTGGAATTTGGTAAAACGATACGAGAGAGAGCGTCTGCATTTTTGTTCAGGCGTCCGGGGCGATATTGTATGTCGTAATCGTACTCCGCTAGCGTTAACGACCAACGCATTAGGCGAGGCGAAGTCTTTTAGGGAGATTAGCCATCTCAAAGAATTATGGTCAGTGTGAACGGAGAAATGTCGACCATAAAGAAAGGTTCTAAAGTGTTTGACAGACCAAACGATTGCCAGAGCTTCTTTTTCTGTCGTCGCGTAATTTTTCTCGGCTTTATTCTAGAGACGACTGGCATAAGCTATATCAACTTTTCTCCCTTCTTGAATTTGAGCGAGGAGAGATCCAACCGCGAAATCTGAAGCGTCTGTGTGGAGGAAAAAGGGTTCATGCCAGTGGTTGACATCGTAGGTGCATAGTTGCAGTAGTTGCAGCAGTTGACATCGTAGGTTGGCATCGTAGGTGCGATCGCGAGCGCAGACGCAGAGCGCACGCTCGCGATTGTGGTGCCACCTTACAATAGATAACCGAACTACATATGCCGTGTTTAATGCATGCTGCACCAGATGTCTCTGTCGACGAGTCAAATTAGGGCAACAGGTTCTCCAGTTTCGGAAATCCAAGATAAACATGACACTATTGTGTATATTGGTTTCAAACGTTCTCCGAAAACGAATGACAAACCGGTGTGACTGGAGTTCAAAATTGGTAGTTGGATTGGAAATAAATTTAGTTTAGGTTAGGATTGATTAAGGTTAATTAGGTAGGTTAATTTGGTTGGCTTAGTTAGGTAAGCTTAGGTTAACTTAGGTTTGATTAGGTAAGCTTAGGTTAGGTTACTAAGTTAGGTTAGGTTAGGTTAGGTTAGGTTAGCTTAACGATTCTCATCAATTTTCGTTGATGAGAGTCGTTAAAACTTGCACTTTCTTTCACTCCACTAGCTGAAAAAGGAACAATTCATTGTTGGCAAATTCATTGTGTCATGTTTGACTCAGGGATAGCCTACATTACGTACAGTACTCTTAGAAAAAATGACCCCAACAAAGCGCACCATCCTAATGGCCCGCAAATGTGCGTCTGGGAACAGCACTACGGACACAACGGACGGCTATTCGCACTTCGCAGCACTGTTTCCAGATGCGCCGTTGCGGGCCATTAGGACAGTACGGTTTGTTGGGGTCGTTTTTTTAAGAGTACTGTACGTATGTAACTAAATCCGGAGAACGTGTTGAATTAGGGGGCGATACGATCGCTACGAAACGATACGATTACGTTGTCAACATGACGCCAAGCTTGGTAAGCTTGCTTGGCAAGCTTGGTAAGCTTGCTACCAATCTTTATAAAGATGTCAATTTGTCAATCCCTGAAGTCAAATTTTGTCAATTAGTCAATCCCCACTTTGTCAAAATTTGGCTGCTCTCTTGAAGAAATAAGTATACTTATTTCTTCAATAGAGCAGAAAACGCAGCTGCGTGAAAGTAAGCTTGAAGCGGGAAGTGAATGGACGAACTTATCCGTTTCATTATATCAAATATGGGAACAACACATTAATTATCGTATATTATGAGAGAAAAGACTTGTGTAACGTAATGTTACGGTTCAAAATACGGGTTAACGTAACTTCGTATTTTCGGAGTAGCTTCGGATCTCATATGTCAAAAAGGGTAAAATTATCTCACGGTAGACTGGCTTTAAATAATGGATGGATGTGTTGACGTTGCGTTGGTTGATCGTTTTGGACTGTCGTCTCAACGTCGGAAAGGATGATTCTTCGAAAGTCTGCAGGCTGTCTTAGTCATGTTTAAAGGAATTGTTTGTCTAGTCAGGTCAGGTCACATTGTTCGTATAGTCAGGTCAGTTCAATTACTGTACAACGGTCAGACAATACCGAGTCGCATACCAAGTCAGAGGTCAAGGTTTATACAGTTGTCGTTTGTCTTTCCGGAACGATCCGGAACATCGCCGGCCCTGTTTCCGGACTCGGAATCACCTTACTGTAAAATGGATTCTTCTAGTAAGCAAAGCTTCACGGAAGGGCGCGTATATTCGCCGCTTGCTGTCTTCACGATTGCGGCTCTAGTCTGGCCGTCCGGGCAGTGGTCTGACGATGCGCCCAAGGCGACACTTTCTTAGTTCTAGCAAAGCCGGTACGTATTCACGAAGCCATCGCTTCCAAAACCGGTTCGCCAAGGCTTGCGTAGTTCGCCATCGTTTGCGTGAACCTATTTCGTCTTCTTGAAAAATGTCTGGGGGAAGGTTGGGGTTCGCTCTTCCAAGCAGAAAATGGTTTGGGGTCAGCGGTTCGGGATCACTATGGTCAACACTAACGTGAGTCAGCGGGCGGCAGGTGGCGAAAAATGCCATTCTGTGCCCTTCTGGGCCAGACTCTCCGTAAGGTGTTCTTGATTCCACCTTCGTAAATCATCTCGCAACTCCTTTTCTCCAGCCGCAAGGTTGGTTCCATTGTGACTGAAGCAGGTCGTGGGACAACCTCGTCGTCTGACGAAGCGACGGAATGCCAAGAGGAAGGAGTCCGCGTCCAGGGAGTGAGCCACCTCCAGATGGACAGCTCGGGTGGTGAGACAAGTAAATAAGCAGCTATATCGTTTATGAGTTCGGCGATGAAAGACCACAAACATTGGTCCAAAGAAGTCCACTCCCGTGTGTGTAAATGGCGTCTTGTAGGCTTCCAGACGTTGTCTTGGTAGTGGTGCCATTATAGGAACCTGAGGCTCGGCCTTGAACCGGATACAGAAAGGACAACGACGGATTAGTCTTCTGATTGTTGCCCGCCCGCTTAGAATCCAATAGTTACTCCGAACTTCAGCAAACGTACGGTCTGTCGATTCGTGTAACACCCGATCATGGGCTTCCATGATCAACAGTCGAGCTAGGTGGGAATCCGGATCAATAATTAGCGGGTGCTTAGTTTCTGGTTCCAATTCTGCGTGTTCCAGGTGTCCTTCCACTCGTAGAAGTTCGTTTTCGTCCAAGTATGGAGTTAGCTTCAGTAGACGGGAATTGTTCGGAAGCCTTTCGGGTCCTTTTAAGGCAGTTATCTCTCGATGGAAACTTTCATGCTGGGTGGTCTTGAGGAGTACGGTAAAAGACTTCCTTCGTTTGCCAGTAGGGGACCGCCGCATCTCTCTTCTGATTTTCGTCGGGAGTTGTAGATAAAGCGCAGTACGTAGGCCATTATCCTCTTTGGGCGACACATCCGGGAAGCGTTCATCATTAACGTAGTAAATCGACAGGTCTTTGACTTGATCCATTGTAAAACCGTCATGGAATCTGTCCAAAATACGGTCTCCTGCAACGTCAATCGTAGCTCGGTGGTGATGGCTTGTACCAGCCGAGCACTGATCACGGCTCCAAGCAATTCAAGGCGTGGTATAGTCAGCTGACGTAGCGGAGCTACACGGGTCTTAGACATTACAAAGGCCAAGTCGACAGCACCAGTCGTATTCAAAGCGTATGTAGGCCGCCGCGCCGTATTCCGTTTCGGAGGCGTCGCAGTGAATTTGCACCGAACGACGTGAATTTGCACGACGAAACACGTGAATTTGCACCGAACGCGGTAAACCAGCGGTTTTAAAGCAGGGTGGAATAGCGAGGTCTTCGATGATGTACGAGAGTTCGCACAACCAGGATCTCCACGTTTCTAGTAGACGGCCTGGCAAGGCCTCATCCCAATCCTGGTGGGTCCTCCACACTTCTTGTAAGAGGGCTTTGGCAGTTACGATGACCGGAGCCAGAAATCCCAATGGGTCGAATAAGCTGACTACCGTGCGCAACACCTCTCTTTTTGTACGGGGCTCGTCTCGAGTATTTAATTTGAAGGAAAAGGCGTCGATGTCTGAGTTCCATAAGAGTCGTAGAGTTCTTTCTACTGGTAACTTGTCGCGGGCCAGCAATGTGGTGAGGCTCCTGCAAGTATCCAGGGCTTTGCTTTCGGTTTCAACGGAACCCAGGAAGTTATGAACGTAGAATTGTCGCTCCACCTTGTTTCGGAGTCCGGGGAATTCAGGGGCAAAGTCTTTTTGATAATTGCCGAAGCGCACAGTTGCATATTGTGGGCGAGGAGATGGCTCCAAAAATTTGTACACGCATTTGGTAAGTAGAGAGGGCTTCGTTACTATTCGGTGCTCTCCACAAGAACCGAAGTGCAGGTCGGCCATCCGGACGAACGAGAACTTGGTGAAACATTTTCTCAATGTCCGATGAAACGGCAACTGGATTCTCGCGGAAGCGGATCAAAAGTCCCACTAGACTGATTAGTAGGTCTGGTCCTTGAAGAAGGCATTCGTTCAGGGACGTCCCATGATGGCGAGCGGACGCATCAAAGACGACTCTTACTTTTGCGGGTGTGTTTGGGTTCGTGACCCCGTGGGGAGGGAGATACCACGTCCTTCCCTGTGGTCCGTTGTATTCGGTGTAACTAAGCTTCTCCGCGTGCCCCAGCTGCACGTATTCGTCAATTACCGCCTTGTAATTTCAGGAATATTCAGGGTTAGATCGAAAGCGTCGTTCCAGGCTGCACCATCGACGGAAAGCGCGGCGTCCCGCAGTGGAACTAGTTGTCATGAAGTCTTGTACGTCTTCGTCGGTAGTTTGTTCCTCTTCAATATCCTCACGCAGCAACTCTTCTTGCAGGCGCTGTCGTTCCAACACGGCTTCAAGGTTTCGTTGAGTCCTTTCTGAATCGATCTTCTCTCGCTGCTCTTCTCACTGGTTTTCTAACGGTCGCAAAATGCGAGATTCTTCCGCACGACTTGGGACTTATGAAAAATTGAAAATTGGCAACAATTTATTGAAGAATACTGGTTCCTTTTTATTTCTTTTTCACTAATGTTTGTTTGCTATTTGAATTAAAAGCTTATTATTATGTGTCGCAAAAAAAGAGCGCTCGCGAATGGAGTGCGAGTTAAATTGCGAGTGGAGAGCGAGCGCGCTCGCCAATTTCGAAATGAACGCGCGAGCGAGCGCGCTTGTTTCGAAACGAGCGATCTTCACCTCTGGATTCATGTATAGCCACTCTAGTTCTTGTTGGCAAAAGGTCCGATGAAGCCATCATTCAAAAGACATTCCAGTCTGTCATAAAAGTCGGTCCTAATTCCAGACTCATACCTCGAAGAGAATTTAATTCCACCAGGAAACCGTGTAATACAAAAGTAGATGATGTCTATGAAAAGTATGGGTTGGAAGATCCTTGCTCTGTCGTGATAAGTACGATTGATAAATTCGGTACTTTATGCTTGCAGACAAATGCCCCTGTTAGTCAGTTTGGTCTAGACAATTGGGTTGCTTGTAACGATTGCGGGATGTGGCAGCATGCTTTTTGTGCGATAAGGCACAGCTTCATTTAAAGCTTAATTTATTGCCTGATGACCTGCCTGATGATTTGATGCCTGATGATTGTGCTCTTGCTATACTTGTGTCAACCTTGCCTAAAGAAGATGTAGATGTATGTAGTGTCCCGTCATTCGCGGTTCACAATCCATCCTGGATGCGCGAATGAAGCGATGTCTTCTAGACAGGCGGTGGGGATGCCAGGGGGGGCGAGAGATAGGAAATAGACGGGATAGCACCAGCAGCTGTAGTTCTCAAGTGATTATTTGGAATTATCTATAAACCCAACACCCATCCCCACTTTAGCCAAAGTGTTGGACATTACAGATGTATAAATTTGTTTCTCCTCATTTACCTTTTTTGCTTTTTGCTTTCTTGCTATGTTTTTATTGTTGTTGTGACTGGCCATGTTCATTTCGGTGTGGGAAGAGTTGATGTGGGAGAAGAGTTGATGTAAGAAGCAAGATGTCGAAGTGAACTTAACAAATTCGTTGCTGCGGCTAAACCACACGTTTTGTTCAAAGAGACATCGGGTTCAAGGGAACCCATTTTTAGTTGCACTGCATTGCTGAACTGCATTGTAAAAATAATACTATTGCACTTAGTACTTTGCTGCTAGAGGTGTGGTCGAAATTACGTCGCTATTGTAAGGAGCAGAATTAGAACACGGATAATTTAAATCTTAATAACAACTTTGTAAGGTTGTAAATTGGCTTAACGTGTTAACCTTATGACTATACGCATAGTAGATTTCACCTGACACATTGACCTGACGCGGAGACTAGAAGAGATGGAAACCTGACGTCCTTGTCCAACTAGCGACGCCCCGCTCTTACCCGGCAAGTTCAGACACAGTTACACAGTGTTAATCCTCGAGTTCTGGTCCCATAGTTTGTTCTTGTGAACACTACAGTAACTTACCGTCTCGTCGCCTTCCGCCGAGAGCCTTAACGCAATGCACAGGAGGACCAAGCCAGCTACCTAGAAACCCTCTCTTCGACAGCAACTCCCCAGCCTTATCCCGTACCCGCTTTTATTTTGAGTTACCCAGTGAACCTTAACCCCAACTGTTCACCCTAGCCTGCACCGGTTCAGCTAATAAGTCAGATTCATAAATACAACTTGTTATTTCCCATTTAAATTGACTATTGAAATGCTGTAACTATAAATTCCGACTTCGATAACGTGCAGAAAAAGCATTAAATTTATGAGAAAGAGGAAAATTTCAAGGTTAGAGGGTGAAACATGTGTCGTTAAATTCGAAAGATATTTCAGGGCTGTTCAACTGGCGGCCGCAGGGCCGGATCCGGCCCCCTGGAGGCCTTTATTCGTCCCCAGACCACTTCGACTAAAGTATTTGGAAATGCACACAGTCAAATGTATTAGGTGCCAGAAGTGTAGCGAAGGAATAAAATAACTTTGTGTAATCGCAGAAGACTTGAAAAGTCTAAAGCTATTACACGTATTCCATGTTCTATCAAAAGTATATGATGCTCCCTGCCCCCGTTAACGGACTTTGTACGGCCCCCGAGTAATGTTAGTCCTATATAAGATAATTTTTAGCGAATAAGATTGTATAAGATTGTTTTTAGTTAATACATTATTTTTGATTCAATACAAATGTTTACAACTCTTGGTTATTGGGGCCGGACTTGTTGTTTGGACAGCATCGGTCAAGGTGTCTACGGAGTTTGCAGGTACTGCAATATCCTCTGAAACTAAAATAAACCATTTGTTTTCTGCATAATTAGAGGGTTACACAACTTACATATTGGGGCGACATATAGCTCCCAAACCGGACCCGAATGCTTTGATGGCCGCATGGGGCCGTCGCCTGGACCATGGCAACGGACCACTGCCATCCACGACTTCAGTCACGGCTGCATTGACCAATCCTTTGGCAAGATCCACAAGGAATTTTGCATCAACTTTGGATTCTCGTTCTGTGATGAAGGTATTAAATGTACTAATACCAAAACACAGTTAAACCTCAAGTAAGCAGTTTATACCTTGTTCGATTTGATTTTCCTTCTCCATGCTTGTAGTTAGACTGCCTTTTCCAATCATTGCGTAAGTTTTTCTATCTGACAGACGGTAAACGTTAGCAAAGCGTAATACATTCCAGATTCCATTAATGACAGTGACCTCAAGCTCGTCCAAGAACAAGAGTTTTTGGTTTTACTCCGTCTCTTAAGCTTAGTACACACCTAAGACGAAGACGAAGACGAGAGTTAATCACACTTGTCTCTCAACAAATGTGGCAGGAAGACGAAAGACAAGCGGGAATTCAAACTCCTAATATAGGCATTCTTTTTTATTAACATAACTTGTTTCCGAGTTACGTAAAATTCAAACACCCTCTTTTCTTGTGAACTAGATTCAAGATTTTTTGGAAAATCGCAAAGTTGTTATTTTTTACAATCAAACTAGCAGCAATCTGCACCAACTTTCCAAAGGAGTACCTCAAAGGTCACCTCTTTCCCCTGCTCTATTCTTAGTTTACATAAATGGAGCGTTTAAAACTATCAAACGCAAAAAGATTGGAACTGGAGGTTTCGCTGACGATCTGCTCCTTACCGCAAACGGAGCATCCAGTGAAGCAAACGTGAAACTGCTAGAAAATAACATCCCCGCATTAGAAAAATGGGAAAAAAAGTACAAACTCAACTTTGCGAAGGAAAAAACTGAACTAATACATTTCACTAGAAAAAGATTGAATGAAAATGCA
>RJJA01000804.1:495-12784 GCA_003724045.1 Lepidurus arcticus | reverse complement strand
TCGCCGTTCAAAAGTTGCGCTGTTGTGCTATGCGACCCGTTTTCCCTGTCTTATGCAAGGCTTTCCAAAAAAAACATCCAACGCCATCAAGTGAGAGTTTAGTATCAAAAAGCTAAGGTATACGGGAGCCTTAAGTACTACTTAAATTATTTAGTAATAAATAAATTAGAATAATTGAAACGCCATCTATTGATACAATTCCTTACTGTTTAGTTGGACAAGAATGAAATGCACTGAGCGTTTGTCAACAAAGTTTAGGACGCTGTTGGAATAAAGTAAAAGATAGAA
Source organism: Lepidurus arcticus (assembly GCA_003724045.1). NCBI lineage: Eukaryota > Metazoa > Arthropoda > Branchiopoda > Notostraca > Triopsidae > Lepidurus > Lepidurus arcticus. Next base: position 12,496 of record RJJA01000804.1, on the reverse strand, counting down.
ATAAATACGGGTTGAGATTTACATAAGTAGATTCATTTCAGGTGAAGAATGAATTCAGTGGAAGAATGGGTTCATGATCAGTTATATGAAATACTAGGGCTTAGTGATCGCACAGTGGCCCAGTTTTTGACCGGCTTGGCGAAACAGAGCTCGTCACCTGAGTTATTCAAGCAAAAGTTACAGGAAACAGGGATCTTGGAAGTAGAATCCAAAGTCGATGGCTTTGCCAATCAGTTATGGAACAAGATCCCTCATGCTTCATCCACGAGTCAGAATCCTGTCGGTTCCGAGCGCTCGGCTCGTTTACAACGTGAGCAGCAAATTGTCAACATGTTGGCTAAGAATAGGACGTACCGCCTTGTCTCTGACGGGAGTGAAGAGGAGAATGTTACCAATGTGGTCCAACGAAAAGAAAAACCTGCCAAAAAGTACCAAATTTTTCACAACAAATACCTTTTTGAAGGGAAATTTTACCATTTTTATCCTATTTTATCTATTTTATTCTCTCCCACCACAAGGAAACGAAAGAAAGAGCAAATCAAAACGGAAAGGGAAAGTAGCGACTCCGAAGATGCCGATTCCAAGACTAGACAGAAAGATCTCCAAGAACGTGATGAGTTTGCCGAACGCCTCAAAAAGAAAGATAAAGAAAAGCAGCGCAATATTGCCACAAGTAATCAGCCTCGTTAAGCTTTTAAGTTGCTTGAGCTAATTTAACTCTTGACAAATGAAGGTTCCAAGTCGTTTGGAGAAGCTGCGAAAAGATTGCAAATGGAAACTGAAGACAGACAGAAAGTCGTACCCAAGTTGCGAGTTGAGTCACGCCGTCTTTATTTAGCCAAGCGAAAAGATGATAAACTCCAAGAGCTGGAAGCTGATATTCTGGATGACGAATATCTTTTCGAGGAATCTACGTAAAAAAAATACCAAAAAATCCTTTCATTTTTCTGTATATGCGTTAAACCTCGATACTTTTTTTTTCCTTTTCTAACGTTAAAGGCTGACTGAAAGAGAAGTTAAAGAACGAGATTACAAGAAAAAAGTCCTCGAGTTGGCAAAGCAGCACGAAAAGGCACGCGAACTTGAATTAGTTAAGCGTTATCACATGCCAGATGACACCAAACATAAAGTAATTATGAGTACCTCAAATTCTTTCAAATATTCTCTACTTTCAAATATTCGTTATCTGAAGAAAATTTATGGAAAATCTGCCTTACAATATTTAAAAAAAATGAGTAAAGGAATTGGATTTAAAATTTCTTTTACAATAGGGCGTAGATCAATATGTGGAGGTGGATGAACGCGAAAAACAACCTCACGCCGAGCAAAGATTATGGGAAGACGAGCGTATGGCCACCGCGCAATGGCGCTTTGGCGCCAAAGACGCCAAAGTCAAAGCGCGCGAAAAGGGTCAAGACAAAGATTACGATCTATTACTGGACGACACTATCGATTTCATCCAGACAGTCACCTTAGCAGGGACTAAGAAAGAAGGCGAAGAAAGCGTAAGAATTCAGCCTTTTGTTTATTTTTCTTGGGAATTTTCAAATTAAGACTTCTGTTTATTCTTATTATTTTTTTCCCCCATAGCTTTCGACGGCCGTTGAACAACGAAAGGAAACCTTGGCAGAAGTTCGTGCCTCGCTGCCCATTTATCCCTTTAGAGACGATCTTCTAAAAGCTATTGAAGAGCATCAGGTATGAAATTAAGAAAAAACAATAAATAAATAGATCAGATATAGAAAAGAATAAAGAAGAGAAATCTGAATTTAATGCATACTATTATGCATTGATATTGGTTGAAATTGCATGTAACATAATATTTCTTTAAGCGAATGTAATTGAATATAATTGAATTATTTTAGATTCTAATTGTGGAGGGAGAAACGGGGTCAGGGAAAACTACCCAAATTCCGCAATACCTTCATGAAGCAGGCTATACCAGAGATGGGAAGAAGATCGGGTGTACGCAGCCAAGACGTGTGGCAGCCATGAGTGTTGCTGCGCGTGTAGCGCAAGAAATGGGCGTCAAACTTGGGAATGAGGTAAGCAACTTTTTCTTTGACTTTTTTTGCGTGGTTTATTTGGTTTCTTTAGCCAAATCCTCCGGCAAGTCTTGATTTATATGGTGTTTTGTCTGCGTCAAAAAGGGGCGTTGCCTACCTGTAAAAAGAGACGCATAGGAGAGAGTATTAATCCGTCACGCAGAGTGTGGCGTTTTCCTTGGCAGCCGGATCGAATCCATAATTTTTTTTGGGGGGGGGGAGGGGTTGTGTTTGCGCATGTCTCCAATCTCGAAATCTGTCACTTTGGGGAAAATGTAAGCCAAAGGGGTCACCTTGGCAGTAATAACTTTTGCCAACGACCTTTTTTAATTTTTTTCTTTTTAATAATCTTTTTCTGCTTTTCGATTGTGCAGGTCTGTCGCTTTTGGGTTGAAAATAAGTCGAATATGAGTCAACTTGGCAGTAATTTTTTTTTAACAGGTTGGTTATAGCATTCGTTTTGAAGATTGCACTTCAGAACGAACGGTTGTCAAATATATGACAGATGGCATGTTGCTTCGGGAGTTTTTGTCCGAACCGGACCTTCAAGGTTACAGGTATTTTTTGTGAATTTTATGTTATTTTTTAAGTATTTTTTTTTTTACATTTGTTCTCGTTTTTTAAGTGGGGAAGTGTTTTTCCGAAAGATTTTTTAATGAAGAATCTGCTTTGGTACTTCCTTATGTGCGTCTGCAATTAGCATTTTCGTAACACGCCCTTTTTAACATTTTTAATTTTGTGTTTTAATTTTTTCTAGTGTGATGATTATTGATGAAGCCCATGAAAGGACGCTACACACGGATATTTTGTTCGGTTTAATCAAAGATATTGCCCGATTTCGTCCCGATTTGAAGTTGCTAATTTCTAGTGCCACCTTAGATGCGGAAAAATTCTCGGATTTTTTCGATGAAGCGCCCATTTTCCGTATTCCAGGTAAAGTTGACAGCAAAAGCAAGACCAAAAAAGAACAGACATGAATAAAAAATTGGAAAAAAGAAGTAGTATTCGTGAAAAGATCCAGCTAATTGGTGTTTTTTGGTCCTTTTGTGCTTCGAAGGTCGACGTTTTCCGGTGGATATTTACTACACGAAAGCACCGGAAGCAGATTATATAGACGCTTGTGTCGTGACAGTATTGCAGATTCATGTCACGCAGCCGACTGGTGATGTGTTGGTTTTTTTAACCGGACAGGAGGAGATCGAAGTGTGCCAGGAAATGCTGACTGAGCGAGTACGGAAACTTGGGACCAAAATCCGCGAGCTCATTATCGCACCCATTTACGCTAATTTGCCTTCAGATATGCAATCCAAAATCTTCGATCCTACGCCTCCAGGAGCGCGGAAAGTAAAAACTTTTCCTTAAAAATTAAAAATAAATGCGAAGCCCCCCAAAATAGAAAGGATACATTTTTAAAAATCACGTTTATGATTTTAGATTGTATTAGCGACAAATATCGCCGAAACCTCACTCACAATTGAAAACATCGTGTATGTGATTGACCCGGGATTCGCCAAACAAAACTCTTATAATGCTCGGACTGGGATGGAATCGCTAGTCGTTGTACCTATTTCAAAGGTACGTCTCGAATAAGAGGATGATGTACTTCTTACCAGCTTATTACTATTATTGTTGTTTTGTATGAGTGTTTTTTATTATTGTGTTTGAATGTTCATTTCTGGGAATTTTTAGGCGTCAGCCAATCAGAGAGCCGGAAGGGCCGGAAGAACAGCGGCGGGAAAATGTTTCCGACTATACACAGCCTGGGCGTACAAGCACGAACTGGAAGATAATACCGTACCCGAAATCCAGCGAGTTAATTTGGGAAATGTGGTCCTTTTGTTGAAATCCTTAGGGATCAACGATCTTATCCACTTTGACTTTCTGGATCGGCCGCCGCACGAAACCTTGGTAAGTTTTTCGTACTTACGCGTACCCTTCTTTCGCGTTTAAATCGAAGAAAAACTAATTGGATAAGCGATCTCCAGGTCATCCATTGGGTAGATAATTTTGGACACTATAGCACTGCTTTCTTACCGTAATTTAATTAGCTTAACTTGTTTTGAAGAAAATTGGCTTTAGTTTTAGCTTATTTTCAGTTATTTTAGCAAAATTTCCAGCTAAACTCAGTTTCTAAAGTTCTCTTTGAAAATATTTTTTTTTTTTTACTTTGATAGGACAGAAGTTTTTGCCTCAGTAGTTGATTCATTCTTAATTGCTGACTCATGTTTGGGTTTTCATTTACGACGTGAAGGTTTTGGCTCTCGAACAGCTCTACGCGTTAGGTGCGCTGAATCATTTGGGCGAGTTGACTAAACTCGGTCGCCGGATGGCCGAGTTTCCTGTTGATCCGATGATGGCGAAAATGTTGCTGGCTTCTGAGAAGTAAAAAAAAATCCTTTTATTGTATTTAAATATTTGGATAATTTGACAAAATTCTTTCTCCTTTTCCTCAAGGTACAAATGTTCAGAGGAAGTACTTTCAATAGCGGCCATGTTATCCGTTAATAGCGCCGTGTTCTACCGGCCAAAGGATAAAGCCTTGCATGCTGATAATGCGCGGAAGAACTTTTTTGCCCCCGGAGGGGATCATTTCACCTTGCTGAACGTGTACAATCAATGGGTGGAGTCTGGCTATTCCACACAATGGTGTTTCGAGAACTTTATTCAACACAGGTATTTTTTTATTTTATTTTTAAGTTGTCAGCGTAGTCCGCCAAACTTGAATAAACATGATAAGGAAATAATTTCTCATGCCTTTTTCGGGGGTATATTTTTAGATCCATGAAAAGAGCGCGAGATGTCCGGGAGCAAATTGCGGGACTCATGGAACGCGTAGAAATTGAATTGTTGTCCAACCCAGGGGATATCATTAGTATCGGCAAGGTAGGTGTAGTGTAGAAAAGTACTTTTTTATATGTTTACGTTAAAAGAACATGTTTAATTACGTCCGGTTGTTTTTGTTTTGTTAACTAGACAATTACGGCCGGATATTTTTATCACACGTCCAGATTGACCAAAGGCGGGGGTTATAAGACTGTCAAGCATAACCAATCAGTCCTAATTCACCCGAATAGTTGCCTTTTCGAAGAACTCCCCCGATGGCTCATTTATCACGAATTGGTGTTCACAACTAAAGAATACATGCGACAGGTACAATTGATTGCAATGAAATTAAAAACAAATTTAGCTTAAAACTTCGAATTAGTTGCCTAATTAAAGTGAAATTAAATGGAAGAACGTTTTGCTAATCAACGTCTTACTTTTAGGTGATACAAATCGAAAACAGCTGGTTATTGGAGGTAGCTCCGCATTATTACAAAGCAAAGGAATTGGAAGACGGCGCGGGAAAGAAAATGCCTAAAAATCAAGGGAAATCGCGAGCTGAGCTTGGAGAGCATTAAGATTTTTTCTTTCTTTTTGTAAAAGAATTCAAAACTGAATAAAAAGAAAAGTTGACTTGGAAAACACGCAGAGTGTATCGGCCGGTGTGTGCAGCCGACCCCGTCTTTCTTTTTTCTCCTTTTTCGGGTTTAGGTAACTTCCTTTTGTCCTCATGTATGATGCGCCAAAAGGATGAAAAAAGAGGGTCAAGGCGAGACATAGGTAAAATGGAAGTTCCTACAAGTCATCTCTAAAGACGGTTTGGAGTTCTTGCTTTGTCTTCATGTTGCTAGGGGGTTGGATGGAAATGGGAAAAGTAAACACTCAAAAGACGTACAGTTTTCACGTGTCCTACGTTTTTGTTTGGTAAGAACTCCACGTAAAAGACGATGGGTTCTAAACAGGTAAGGTGGGTTTCTCCCTAAACTTACAATCTTAACCGGTTTGGACTTATTTGGTCTCGAGCCAAAGACTAAGATTCAGATTATTCGTCTCTTAAGATTTACATTCCCTCTTTTGTTTTACTCCTCATATGGTGCTTGTGGCATTCATACAGGTTTAACAATGCAATTCAATGAATTTTTTTTGTTCTTAAGATTTTCAAGTTTATTACAAGATTCGTCTATTCAGATAAAGCTCGTTTATGTTATATGAACAGGACGGATATGCAATATTCATTGTTGGCGGAGCATTACTTTTGCAGCCGGTTTTTGTATACATACAATCTTATCAATCGCCTTGGGGGCGGGGCAAAAGTGGCAAAGTAAAATTCAACCTACGTCCTGAAGGCGAAGTCGACCTTCATGACTAAAAACACAACAGAACAAAATAATAAACCATAAACCGTACATTTTAGACATTTTAAACAGTACATTTTAGTGGCTTTGTTGTCATGCCGTTTACGATTCTTCTTAATTGAAGAGATTTGGTGTATTTTTGCAAGGGTTGTTTTACACCCTGAACCGCGAGCTCAGAGTTAGAATGTTTTGGAACTTGTTTGGGTTTAAAAAGAAGGGGGGGGGGGGGGGTGCGGTTTGTACTGGCAAAAATGGTCGTCGATGATGGGTATTTCCCTGGCGCTCGGACTCACCTTGGCCAGCGGTGAGGTGGGAAAGTCCGGACCAACGTAGCAGTTGGTGGGACGTCCCGACGTTCTTTCCATGCATAGCGTCACGTGACTTGGTAAAACTTATGCTGGTGTGCTAAAAGACAAAAAAAAAGCGTTTGATGGGTTATATTCTGGTCTTGGGACAGGTATAAAAGGACGGGTAACTTTGGAGCTTGTTCAGCAGATCGTTGAGTTAAGTTGTGCTTTACGGAGAGGTGCAGGACAATCCACTGCGAATAGGTAAGCTTGTAGAGGTGCAATACTTTCAAGGGTACTAAATATACAAAACTGTTCAATATACAACTATTGTTCAGGTAAAGTTAAATTAAGTTAGATGCTGTTAAGTGGGGTATGTAGAAATTGTATGGTCTTTTGTTGAAGGTTCTTTATTGAGTGATTCGACCCCCTCAATAAACGACTCAATAAGGTCTTTGGGTGGTTCTTTGTGGTAGTAGAGCTTATTGTACTTGTTTGGGGGTGCTTGTTTAGTGTACTAGGGAACGTAGGAAACCGATTTGTGACGAGGCCGCACTTGTAGCATTACTCCGGTTTGCCTCCAAGTTGCTGAACAGTTAGAAGCAATGGACCGAGTGCAGTGAGTGAATTTGCCCGGGTTTCTTTGCTTGGCTCCGGCATGCCTAAGATACGCTACACAGCTCAGTCACTCCGGGGGAAAGGCTTGTTTTTATTATTTTATTTCTCGTCGTATGTTTTGGACGATGTAACCAAACAGGATTGAGTAATGTTAAAGTTTTATACAACATCAGTAGCGGATAAGTCTTACTTTTTACTCAGTATTTTTTAGAGGAATTTCATATATTGAATTAATGCGTGTTAATGTTTTTTACTGTTGAGCGACTGCGAGGCAGGCCTGAGTAACGCCACAAGTCCGTCCTGACCCAAGTCTGTCTCCAGCGTTACCCCCATTTATTTTGCTTCTCATAGTGCTTGTGGCATCCACAAACAGGTTTAACAATGTGATTCAATAATTATTTTGTTCTTAGGATGTTGAAGTTTTTATTATTGGCCGCCGTCGTGGCGACTGTTGTTTCGAAACCCCAAATTTCGTTCGGTGAAGAGGAAGACACGAAACTCGTGGGAGTCGTTCCCAAGTCTGAGATCGAAGGCGAGGCACCTTCGGATGAAATCATCAACACGCGTTTAGGCCTACTGGCTAGTTACCTAAGTACGTTTTGTATTACTATTATTATTGTTTTTGATAGTTGTTGTTATTGTTGTTGAAACCTCTGAACGACCAGAATGTGTATGTAATATTCACACCCCTTTTTCTTCATTAACTACGCAGACCTTCCAGCAGTGCCCGGGGCAGCACCCCTTTCGACACAGGTGGCGCCAGCTGGTAACACCGCGAACCCCTACCTCCCTCAGGGTACTAGCAGGGGCAACTGTCTTTGTGTGCCTCTGGGCAAGTGCGCCCCACCCCAACCTGGACCAGGCCCCGCCCCAATCATCAGTGACGGTGCTGGCCTCATCGATGTCCGCATTGTCAACAGAGTACGTTTATAATGCTTGTAAAACTTCTTAACCTATACTTACGAGGTGTCTTTGTATTCACTTATAGGCACCTGCTGGTGTAACCTGCCAAAATGGATTCCAATATTGCTGCGCCCAACAAGACATCCTGCCTCTCCCTCAACCAGGCGCTCCTATCCCCCAACGGAACAACAATAACGGCTGCGGTCGCTCCAACATAATCCCCGTCCAGGGCTATAATTTGGATCCTACGCAAGCTGCCTTCGGCGAGTTTCCGTGGATGGTGGTACTCTTGGGCCCTACCAACAACTACATTGGAGGAGGAGTACTTTTGACCGACCGTCACGTACTGACTGCTGCTCACAAGGTCGCCAGTATTGGGTAAGTGTTTTAAGAATCTCAAGATCCTTGTTGAAGCATGGTTTTTTGGTGTGTTTGTCATTGAATAAAACTGTTTTTTAATATATTTTTACATTTTTGATCCCAGAAGCAATGGTTTGAAAGTACGACTGGGCGAGTGGGACGCCAAGGCTAACAACGAACCCTTGAAGTACATTGAAGCCGGAGTCGTTCGAGTAAAGGTTAATCCTTTCTTTAATCCCACCAACTTGCATAACGACATCGCCATCCTAACTTTGGACCATCCAGTGGACTTTGGAAGAAATCCTCATGTAGCTCCTGTCTGCACTGCCACTTACGGCAAAGCCAACGACGGCAGAAGGTATTTAAAGATCTCTCAGATTCACTTGATTCAACGTTGATTCTCTTGATTAACCGTTTCAATGTGTCTTTGCCATCAGGTGTTGGGTCACAGGATGGGGAAAAGATGCCTTTGGACCCCCGGGTAACTTCCAATACATTCTAAAGAAGGTGGACGTACCCGTCCTGAACTCGAACGACTGTGAGAATCGTTTGCGCAATACTCGTCTCGGTCAATACTTCCAGTTGGAACGTACGTCATTCATCTGCGCTGGTGGCGAACCTTTGAAAGACGCTTGTACCGTAAGTTTGAGTCTATTTTCTTATCTTAAATTGCAGCATGTGGTGCGCATTTCAATAATGAAAATATCCCTTTTGCGTAGGGTGATGGTGGTTCTCCACTGGTTTGCGAAGGACCGAATGGCGCTGAGTTGGTGGGTTTGGTGGCTTGGGGAGTCGGTTGCGCCGATCCTGGCATTCCTGGCGTGTACGTCAACGTCCCTAATTACTCTCAATGGATCCAAGCTGAATTGGTTTAATTCTATAAGTTCTATGAATTCCCACATGGTTGGAAAAAAATATTCAACGGCATACATTACGCCAGTACACGCACCGAAGCACATTTCTCTTTTACCTGTTTACATTTCCTATCCTGGTTGACAAGTTTGTGATAGTTAAATAAACCTTTAAAAGGCAAAAGCCACCAAAAAAACAACGACTTTGTCTTAAATTTTTTGTATAAAAAGTATAATTTCCGGTATGTTTCTTTTTATCTCACGCGAAATAATAACTGAGATGTTAAGAAAATAAGAAGTCTGAAATTCGAATCGGCCATTTTTGCCATTGGCCCACCGCGGTCAAGTGGACCTGTGACGTAGCATCGGTGAGCCACGCTTCCTGGGCGCTGCACAGGCCCTGCGATTCGTTGTATACAAAGGGAGATCCCTAAACGCCTAAAATGGCGGAAGACTCGGACGAAAGCGAGTATTTTGATGAAAGCCACATTATAGAGCAATGGCGAATCTACAATTCGCCAACGTTGGCGAATTGATGAAAAATGTTGGCGAATCGGCTGTTCCAAAAAATTCAAAAAAGATCTTAATTTCGTAAATTCAAACGGTGAATATCTTTTTAGCACTCTCAACTTGTTCCTTGGGCTGCAGCACTGAAATAAAAGTTTTTACTGGTAGAACCATTCTAAGTTTTGCGTTGCAACAATTTTGGCGAATTATAGTGTGTTGGCGAATTGGCAGCCCGATTCGCCAACACGTTGGCGAATAGAAAAAAACGGTTGGAGGATGAAGGGACGGATGTTTTGGAATTCCCGTGCAAGAAAATGAAGGTGCTTAGCCCTACCATTTTCAGACACGGAAGAAGCGGAAACTTTCCATGTGGCTGAATTGTCGGCAATGGGAGAGCCAATTGTAACTGAAGATTCCGGCGTTTCTGACTGATAAATTATTGCAAAACACCCTGTGCTTCGACAAGACCAAAGCAGGCTCAGACCGTGACGTAGAGGAGGTATGGGACAGTGTGGACACTTTTCTGTAATATATTTTTCACTTTACGTGAAACCAAACCTGTAGCCTAAAACTATACTCTTCCAATGGCCTGTTGTCGTTTTCAATTCAAATTTTCCTATCCTTATAACATTGGGGGACAGTTGGCCGGAGGCCTAGCGACTTTGCCTATGAGCGCATTCAAAATCGATCCCGGTTTTCATAGGGACATCATCGTCGTCTTTATTTTGAATGCTTAAACAAGTCTGTATGTGCTTTGGTTATTTTACACGCTCAATCTAAAAAAACTGACTTTTTCTTTGCGCCGCGACTTGCGGGCTCCGCTGAACGCCATGTAGGAAGCGTTACCCGCTTAGTCGGAACCGCCGCTTTCGGTCCCATTGCCAGGGGATGGGCCCTCGACTTCGAAGCCGACCTGAAACTTGCCCAAAGGCTCTCATTCGCGGGTCTCGGCCCGGCAGGACGGCGATGGCGCGAAGAAAAAGTGTTTTTTGTGATTACGTTTGTTGTTACGGCTCGAACGACGTTTCTCACACGTAACACTATAGATTCAAAAGTCGGGGTTTTCGAGGGAAGAAAACGATTGTCTATTTTAAAGGGATAAAACAAGTCACTGAACAATTAAAGGAAGCAAAAGTGTCTAACCTTGGGAAGTAGACAAAGATTCGGTCGCTACGTCGTTTAACATACGGTCAGTGTTAGAGTCGGACGGCAACAACGTGAATCCGTAACAGACAGTCCGTTAAATAGTCAAGAGTCTTTGTCTGTTACTTTCATACGACACATGGCTTTCGCACATGTGTTTCCAGTTAGGTTCTTTAGGTAACAAATCTTCTCAAGGCGTTCCATGCAAAGGGTACCCCTTGCCTAACTGTCAGTCGAAAGAGTCCATTTTCGGCCCAGTTTTACGACATAATAGACCATCGCTGGACCTCTCGTTCCAGCCTCCATGAGAACGGTCAGCAGCCGCTCCCACCTAGGCATAACAGTTTGACGGTCAAGCGATGGCCTGTCATAAACAAAGGGTAGGTCGTTCAGTCAAATAATTAGTTTAACTGAGTCACGAGTCATACATTAAATTGTATCCAATGTTAAGTTCGTCCATTCCGGAGTGATCCGGAACATTTGTGAAGTAACCAAAGCGCGTAAAAAACTGCTTAAGTATTCAAAAGACAGGTAATGGTACCGTCCCTATTGAATTTTGGGGGAAAGGGGCGGAGCTTAAACCGCTAAATAATTAATTACTCGGTTAATATGCATAATTGACATAGGGGTTCCAGCCAGATCACTTCATTTGGTCTCCTCTATAACATGTTTTTTCATTTTTTTTGCACTTGACTCCCCCTTTAACACAGGGAAAAGGACGCGTATCAGGATCATACGCCGTATCCAATCACCTTGCGGAAACCTTTCGAAGCGCGAAATACAATACACGGATGGAAATAATTAAAAAAATTAGTCAAAAGCTAATTTATCGAAACGTAGACAAATTTATAGAGATTACTCTGCAGCGTAGAATGAATTGCGATGATTTCTCCCAACAAACCTAAAAACCAAATCAATTTTTCGTAAACCAAAGACTTTCAAAACAAACCATTTTTCCCATTTTTGGTTTGGAAAAACCCCATCTGGCAACTCTGCTGGCAATCCAAAGCCGTGTTTTATTTGCCACAAAACAAGGCTGTCTTTCCTAAACTTCCCAAGACAGCCACGGGAGTCGTTTTATTTGACTTGACTTGGTACTTAGTTGCCGT
>RJJA01000800.1:1545-11959 GCA_003724045.1 Lepidurus arcticus | reverse complement strand
AAAAGAAAAGGGTAAAATGCCACAAGGTATTTGTGCCCTTGGGTTACTTTAGGCTCGAGCAAACCCAATTAGTTACTTGCCCTTTACTTCCCCTTACTTTTACGCTCTTCTCCTTTTCATGCTCATTCTTGAGTTCAGCACAAGCTATGCAGTTTCCTGACTGGCCGTTATTTTCTGAGTGGCAGCACAATTTTGCATCAGAATTTAATAAACTTATAAGCAGTTTTTAAAGTAAACAGAAAGAGATAATTGAAAAGTTCGAGTTTTAAAATTTTTTAAATAATAAAACCTAGGGGATGAAGGTCGTACAATTTTGATATATGATTTATTTAAGATTTTAGGAACTTTGAACATTTATTAAAAAAAACATGGAATACAAAAAAATAAAGTACGACCTTCACCCTCTAGATTTATACCTTACACGCATTGTGTAAAAATTTGGTTTCATTACAATGTTTCATCGTGTCGTTACAATGTTTGAAAGTTTGCCATGCTATAGCGCCATAAGAGGTTGCACTTCACCGTGGCCTTAATGTCTGAAAAACAAAGATCTGTCTAGAACGTTTTCATAAGATAGTGAAGTAACATTAATCTTAATACTGAAGCGGTTCGTGAATCCAGCGAAGAAGGAAGCAGGAAGTGAGCCGGGCTGGCGAGGGTAGGAAGCAGAGAGTAGAGCAGGAAAAGGAGAGAGAGGACGCGGATTCGAGTCTAGAGCCAAGGGAAATCAATGGCCAATAGATGGCTTGCTCGGTACGGAATGAACGGCCCAGGAAAGCCGTTCCGTTCCTGTTTGCTTGCGAGCAAATGCCGTTCCGTTCCTGTTTGCTTGCGAGCAAATGCCGTTCCGTTCTCGTTCATTTACGAAATGCGCGTTTTATTTCGTTCCGTCCAAATGAACGGAACGGAACGATTCTGGATACGTTCCGAAACACTGGTGGTAACCTCCACGTTCGGTCCCATTGTCAGGGCTGCCCAAAGGTTCTCAGGCGCGGATCTCGGCCCGGCAGGACGGCGATCGCGTGATGGCGCGAAAAAACGTCGTTTTTTGTGATTGAGCTTGTAAATTAACCAAAGCATCCACAGACTTGTTTGAGCATTCAAAAGAAAGGTTATGGTACGGTCCCTATGAGATATGGGACCTATTTTGAATGCCCTTATAGGCAAAGTCGCTAGGCCGCCGGCCAACTGTCCCCAATGTTATAAGGATAGAAAAATGTGAATTTTGGGATTGACATAGTGGTTCTTCAGCCAGAACACTTCATTTGGTCTCTATAACATATTTTTTTTTTTCGCACCTTTCTCCCCCTTTAAAGGACTTACCCAGCTAACACCAAAGTATACCTGCTGTATAAAAAAATAGGAAAAGTAGGGAAATGATTTTATTTCTGAAATTTTTGTATGGGACATACCTCTAGACGCCATCTATCAGTTATACTATGCACTTATAACGCATTCAATGATGTAATTAATACGGTATTTCTTTCTAATAACCAAAATTCACCGAAATGAGAAAGAAACTTCACAGAAATTTGAAATCTTCATAATTTTGAAATCTCCATGCGCGTTTGGGAAAAATGTGCATTTGACAGTAAGGGTCAGAAAGGAAGAGTAAACTCCGTTGCATCTGTTTTTTCAGCACCTTTTATTAATGAAACGACAGCAATTCGTCATTAGTTTGAACCACTGGAAGGAATTTGGATATTTCGTTCGGATCACCCCAGAAGCAGCGTGGGACCTTAATGTCTGCAACTTTACTTTCCCGAGACATATATTCTCGGATAATGTACTGCTTTCCGTTTTCATAATAGAGGCGCGTATCATTGACTCGCACGAGAACATCGTCAACTCTCAAATACAGACGTAGCAGTGCAAAAAAACCACTTGGCATAACTCTCTGTTGAAAAAAAATGAAGCAAAAAATTAATCGATAAAATTACCCCCATGGGCTGGACTTATCTAAAAACGGTAAGTTACCACTTTGACGGTGCACGTTGTACAACCATGATCAGCTAGTTCGTCTTCATACAAGTGGACTTCATCATAAAATAGCAAAGGTTCTTTCTCCTTTAATTTCTCCAGATCGATTTTCACATCCGAAGGCTCGACTTGGATACCTTCACCAAAAACAGATCCTTTGTAGTCACTGGAAAAGGTCCAATCAAAGGAAGCTTTCGAGCCCGAAATATTCAAGTCTGCTCTGCAACACAATTTCATCAAATATTGTAGATAAGTTATCAGTTATTCAGAACGCTTACCGAGCTTCGCTCCAAACATCTGTGACTGCAACTTTCAAGACATCTCCGTCATTAATGTTCACTCTTTTCAAGGCATCCAACGCATTAAACTCGATCCCGTGGCCTTTTTCGTGTTCAATTTGTAGAGAGTTTTCGGGAAACACCATATCTGGTAAATGTGGCAGGGCCAAATTCTTCGCATAGCTAAAGGATTTTAATTTTATAGTGATTACAAAATCCAAACGAACTATTTGTTTACATGTGAGACTCACAAGAAACTTACTTGCAAAACGGGCAAAGGGTACCATTTTCTTCACCTTTTGCGCCAGAACCGTTTTCAACACAAGCATCTGTGCATTTGGATGGCAAAATATGACTTTTCTTGGTTGTGAGTTTCCACGGCCCAAAGTGAATACTGCTTACTTTAGGGGGAGGTGGTTTAGGCATAGTTTTATTCATGATTATAACTGTTGTGACTCAAAAATGAAAGCTTTATCAAAGATAAACAAACCCAAAAACGACGCCTGGGCTGAAAGACGCAAAGTGGGAGGAGCCACATCATAGAACGCGAAGGAATTTTCCGTCGACTTTTTCTACAACGGGATTCCAAAGTTTTCACTAGATACACTGCTTTTTTTAATACAGCAGTCTTCAAGATATTAAACAATATAGAAGAGACTGACACAAAAACTAAGTGATCATTTCACACGATTTGTTTATTTACAAGCAGTTATATTCCGCATTTTCCTTAGAAAAATGTTCGACAGGCTCGAGTACCCTGCTGCGACTTTTATGATGAAACAAAAGAAATTACATTATTTCCTTTTTTATGGCAAGATTATTTGTTTGTAAAATGAAATGGGCAGAAAGCTTTTGGATACACTGAAACTATTTCAAAAGAGGGAAACGAGTTATTGAACTAAAATAAGAACGACATTCTCTGAATAATCGTCACAAAAATATACACATACCGATAGTGTCCAAATGATTCTTCCATGAAGCACTGAGTGTTGTCACGTTTTGCTTATTATTTGTGTTCTTTCCATCCAAATGTTTCGAAATAGGCTAAATAAAACATTTAATGTTCGCATGAAAGACCGTTTGGACACTATAGCACTCCCTAATATTAATACTGACGTCACGCTGTTAAAAATCTTTACTGTTAAGTTTATTTGAATGTACTCGCTACGGATGAAGTCTCTTCGTAAATAACATTCAAAGCAGGACTCGTAGACGTACTTCCCCCCATCGCACGTTGTCTAGACCGCATATATTCCCGTGGATCCCCCCAAATCCCCACGGGTCGAGGTTGTGTGTACCCAGGAACCTGGGTTATGACCCCCGGCAAGGGTAAAGTAGGCCGGATGAACGTCCTGCTCCCAAAAAGTTGTCTGGTCACTGACGTCTCGTTATCAAAGGCATAATCCGATGTGGTCCGTACGATCACATCGTTGTTGTCGTCATATGACGACCTTGAGGGTCTGCAGGAGTTACCGGATAGTTCTGAGTACCCGATCTGTTTAAAAACAAACCCTATTTAGTTATCTTTTCACCAGCATAACTTAGCTTTCTCATATTTACGGAGTCTCGCGTCAAAGGAACAAGTATTATCACTTGGGCAAGTACAGGCACGAGATACTTGAGAATATAAAACACGGAAAAGACTGACGTGTAAAGAACCTGAGCGTGCGAGAAGACACCGCTGCATCCCATAGCTTCGTCGCCCACTACAAAGAATTACAATAATTAAATACGATAACTAATTATAAGCTTAAATGACACTTATATCAGGATTTTTTGTTTTTACCTAAACGGAGGGTTATATCATATGCCAAGGAAACTAACGATGAAATGAAGTATGCCATGACAAGAAACCACGAGTGTTCTTCCAGAGAAACGCTACCGACAACCGCAGTGCGTTTTAAATGGGTCATCCGAATACCAGCATATAAAAGCAGCTGCGCGCCGATTACGTCGGCGCCTGATAACAGCAGCCAATAAGGTTCTGTCAACAATGAAAAATGCGATTATTTGTCAAGAACTATGCGAAAAAATAAAAAAAAAATGCTGTAATGAAGTGAGAAGATAAATAAACCTTACTGAAACATTCAGTCCAACTAGAACCAACATCAACGCTTCCCACAACTGTAACAGCCAATATAAACGCCGAGTATACGGCAACAATTGGAGCGACTACTTTGCTCGCTACTCCTGTAGACAAATGCCTCGGAATAGTCGTCCAGTACAAATGATTGAGAATCGCAAGTTGAGCTAGCTTGAGGCCAGTTGCTACGATGTCTAACTGAGGGTATCTACTGTCGAGAAAACAACTTGATACTCTGCCAAATAGAATAATAATAAATTAAACTCCTCCATTTTTAATTGCATAATATACAACTCGAAGATTAAATACTTACGAAGCTGCGCACTGTAATATGGCTGCAGAGAATATAAAATACTCGTTCCATCTCGCATGTCCTTTCACGATAAATCTCACAAGTTTAATGACACATAGGAAGAAGGTAAAGGTCATTAGAAAAGCCAGAACACTTCGTCTCATACAGGCTATTTCGTCAAAACTGCCGAAACAATCTTTGGCTGTCACGTCAATTGAGTCATTATGTAATGGGGTCGGACTAGACCCATTAATTTCTACAGTCATGGCGCACTTTTAAAGCACACCAACAATATGCAAGACAAGAGCATGGAGCTTCGTCTTCTTGTTTACGTGGGAGACACAAGTTTGGCCAACCCATTGATAAAAGAGAAAGAATGAAGCGGAAAGGACAGCAAAGACAGAACACTACGAAACAAGTAGAGAAAGCGATCTAAGCGTCCCCAAGCGTGGGTTTTAGGGGAGTTAACGAATCAAGGAAACAATGAATTTTAATAATTTAATCTCATTTGAAACATTAAAGGACGTATATGAAATCACTTTCACTTCGTGAATCTAAGTAACTGACAAAAGATAGTACGTTAGATTGAATTTAACTTGTGAAATAAGTACTATAGAAATTCTTAAGAACCCAAAAACGAATTTGCATAATTATGAACTTAAAAAACGGATCATGAGACAATTTGATGTTAGGAAGCCCACAATTAACGAAATTCTAGTTATTAGAAGCTTATAGGTAGACTAGGAAAACTTCGCGTTTTGGCTTACATGAAAGCAAGACCCGATTCAGGACTAACAACGGTCAACATAACGTCTATTCTTGGAATAAACTAATGAAACAAAAACACCATGGATTATAATTTGATTATTCCCATAACTACGTCATTTTTGCGCTTTTAATCCAAGCATGATAGACACAAACCCCCCAAAAAAAGAGCGCTTCTGTTCTCGAGCAAAAAACTTGAACAACGAGTATTTGAGGTTCTTTTTCTAACATAATGGCACTCCTATAGTAGCTGTGTTTCTAAGTAATTTGACGGAAACAGCTAAAAGGGTTGTGTATACGACTTAACAATTGGCACTAGCTTTCTTTCGAGGCCATTCCTATACTAGGCTACGGACCATTTTGGGGGTTTGATCCTTCAGATTCGTCACATACAGATCTAATACCCATCTACTTTATGGCCCAATTCTTCGAGCTAAAGAGAAAAAATACAATTAAATTCAAGCTTATGGTAAAAAAAAATAGTTGAAATTTACTTCTCGCTGTTCATCAACTTCGTCATGATCATGTCCCTCTCCTTCATCAGAGCCATCATCCGAAGGAGCTGGCGTGGTAGCTCTAGAAGAGGTCGGGGAAGGTGGCTCGGATATAGGTCGAGGGTAATTTAGCCTACCAACGCCTACTTCGTCAATCAACGCCAATTCGGGGTACACCGCGTGCAACGCTTGTTGGCGTGCTTGGCGATAGTACTGCAGAAAAAAAAAGAAACGCTTAGAAAAATTAAAAATATTGGGAAAAATCAGAAAGAAAAAACATTACGATTCCCAAACTTCTCCAATCCAAAAGATCCGAGAGACGTTCCGTTCGGTTTCGCTGGATGATACGCTGGCGTCGGTTTAACCGACAGAAATCGAACATGTACTGCGCTAGTTGAGTAATGGTATCGTCCAGGGAGATAAAACGACGATCAACAATGTAGATGCCGTAACTTTGTGGATCTGCGATATGCTCCGCCATAAAACAACCGAAACCTACACAATATAGTTCGAATTAACGTTATTTACCACGTAAGATAATTATTATAAGCTAGTCATCAAGGTGTAACGAATACTCAATTTTTTCCAGTATTTGTTAACCAAAACTAAAAATCCGACTCAAACACTGATAGCGTTTTTCCTTGGGAAAACTGGTGCAGCACTTTTTGCACTGAATGCCATAAAATTGTGTTGTGCGGCAAAATTATGTGTTGCAACAGTGAATTTGTGGCACTCATTGCCAAAAAGTGTTGCACCAGGTTCCCAAGGAAAAACGCTATGAATAAACGCCGCCTATTAAACATTGATTTTTTCCCCGCCAAACGTTGCTATGGTAATATCAGGTGTCACGCAAAGTATACGTCATACAAGACCACGTGACTAGCCAACTTTCCAAAAAGCAAAATACCTATATTTAAAAATTCCTCCAATTTCACAACAATCTTATATAAAATCTAAAATATCTTTGGATACTAGAATTTCAGTTTTGCTTTACGAATGCGAAAGTTTTTTATAGCTCTGAGCCTTGTAAAAGTGCATATGCATTAATTACTCAACAAACTGCGTAGAGAAAATGCGTAAATTACGAATATACATGTCTTTCTTTTCTTTTCCATTTTTTTTACCTGAAAGATTTGTTGTCATGGAAGGAATTCCCATAACAGTACACTCCGCTGGCGTATAACCCCAGGGCTCATAATAGCTGGGAAATACCCCTAAATGGCAACCTCGGACGAACTCTTCGTAATCTAATCCGAACAACGGGTTTGTCGACGACAAGAACTCGGGATGGAAAATTACCTAATTTAAAAGAAACCATAATATATTTCCTATAAAGAGAATAAGCTTAAATGGGCTATTACTTTCACTCTATCACTGCGGGTGTTAAACAGAGCGCAGCGCCTTAAGGCATTTAAAACGGGATCCAGTGCATCGTCAACGACATTGTGCGTCGTAATGGGAGGCAAAGTTGAGCGCTGAGCAGCGTAAATACAACGCTTGAGCCGAATAACGTCATCTTTTGTCATCAATTCATCTTGTTCGGGAATACGGCCACTAAGAAAAACGTCCCACATGAATCTTCAGATGAAAAAAGAAGGAAGGACAAAGTCTTACGTTAAACAGATCTCGTACATCCGTTTGCCAACTTTCTGTTGCACATCGTGAACAGTGTCACGCAAACTTTTAGCAATAGCCTGACCTCTCAAGCTATCGACATTAAAGTTGTTCGTCTTGGCAGGAAAGATAAGAAACGCAATAACAGTCTTATCGGAATTACTCACCTACAAGAATGAATAAAACTTAATTAGTTAAATCCACAGTGAAATAGAATTGAATAATTTAATTCCAGATCGAAATATCTAAATCAAAATTGAAATAAAATTGACCACGTAAATCCAAACAGAAATAAAATTGAATTATTTCATTAATTGGCAGCATAGGTAATAAATTACTTTTAATAAGTGGTTGAGCCTGGCTAAGCCCTCAATAAATATGTCCGCGCCCTTGTTGCCGAACTCGTAGCGCCCAGCAATGAAAAAGTACAATGTTTTGTCCAAGTCGAAGTCATAATGGCTAAAAAAAAGTCGTTAAGGCATAATTTCAATGCGCTTAACTCTTTAACTTCTTACCCATAAAAATGTCCCCTGACAAAGTCGTTGATTTTCTCCTTGCTCACCGCGTGCAAGTTCTGGAACTCGTGGAGTGCACTGAATTTTTTCACGTTCAAACCATTCGGCGTAAGCACATCCGCTTTGCGCTTTAACAGATGCTGCGCTTCCAGACCCGTAATTTCCGAAACCGTCGTAAACGTATGAGCCAGGTTCGTGGCAGCGCGTTCCATGCAGTAACGGTGATAAATCTCGCGTTTTCCAGCTTCCTCATCCACGTTAAACTACGAAATTTCAACAAGTAGATAATAATAACAATTATTATTATTACAGGTATTCATTGTACAATTGATATAAAGGAACATCTTAAGCTCACCTTATCTAAATTGTTATAGAAATCCACGTTACCCGCACACAAATACCTTCCCAAAAGGGTTGCGTGGGTGGTAAAGACAGTCGCGACGTCAACCCCCCACAGTCTGAGCATAATGAGCCCCACGCCAGCGAGCCATTCATGGAAATGCGCGACGATGTGCGGTTTACTGTCAGAGGTTTCAGTGGCAGCGTGTCGGAACTCCGCGATGAATTGAGCTACCATGAAACCGAAGACGACTGCGTCATTCGATTCTACGTCATGGTGAGGGATCCCAATGCTACTCTTGTCAAACAGCTCATGTTTGTACTGATCAAGCTTCCATGCCGCTGAGCCAATGTCGAATAAGATAATAAAAGGGTTTCCATCAACTAACCAATTCCCGGTGACCACCTAATGAATTAATTTTTTTTTTTTTTTTTTTTTTTACTTAATATGACAATTACTCACCTTGAAACCTTGCTCTCGAACTCGGTTCACCGCAATTCCCAAAGCCGAATGCTTGGGAAACTCAAAGGGCTCAACTTCTTGTCGCGCACAAGCTTCTTTATATGGACCAATCAGAACATATTGGTCGCCTAATTCTTCCACAGAAACGGCGGCTTTTGATCGGATAACCGTGTAGATTCCTCCGACTAAGAAAACATAATCATTATGAGTAAGTAGGTAGTCAATTTGCTAAAGTCGTGGTACTGAATTTATGGCTATTGTATCTATTTTGTCTTCAGAGGGTGGAAAAGGTGGAAAGAGTGAGAAGATTTACCTTTATTCGCGGCTTCCCATGCAATTTCGAAAGTCCACCTGTTTTCCAAAGCAGCCGATTCTCCGCCATCCAAGTATGCGCCGAGATCATGTGCGCTTTCGACACGATAAAACCGGCGAGACATACGGGTAGACATGGCGAGCAGCCAACTGAAAACCAAGCATTAAATTACACTTTTTATCTTTAAGGAAATTTAATTAGTCTCTTAAGGTAATGAAGAGGGTCCCGGTCTTTCCGTGCGGATTGGGAATTAATCTAGTAGGTTTTCCAAGGCACGTTCAATTCAAGAACGCTCTGTAAGTTCATTGAACTTGACCAGCCGGGGTTCAAGTTAAGAGCGCTAGGATGAATTCATTTAATATTGTTGGGTCTAAATAACAAATTTAATTTGAAAAAAATACTTCGAGAAATTCCGTTTTTAAGAATGTTATGTTCAGTAAACGAGGAACTAAACAAGGTTTTAATTTGATAGCAATAGAAGTCGCCTAGGTTTGAAAATGAAACCCAGTCTTGCCACTATGGCATGTCAACAAATCAAACGTATACAATGCATTTAAATATAAATAACTAGGATACTCTTGATAAGAAGTGTTGGAAAATGGAATAAATTTAGGACAACAATGAAAATGCGAATATTATATTAACGTTACGGAAGCTGGTGTTGGAGAAGTAATAGGGCGTTGTTAATAAGGAAAACGCAAATTGTATTGGGCAATTACTTACTTAATTTAAGTAGACAAATGACAAACAAAGAACGAGACGTGCGAATCCTAAAGGTCAGTCCTTGAAGGAGAACCAACACGAGACCTGACGGGTGACGATGAGTACGTCACATCAAAAATATCAACACAGGAATAGGCATCTGAAAAAGATTTTGCGTGGCCTTAAAAGGCGAACAACGAACCCACGAACTCAAATGAGAGAAATCCTACGGTTAGCTATTCGCCACGGATACCTAAAAGGGATTTTCTCGGTACTTCACAGAAATATATGCAACGCTCCTAACTAATGTAAAAACAATAAGGGAGTCCTATTTGCATACAATAAAATTATTTAAGAGATAATAACCTTGATATTAAATAGAAACACTAAATACGTAATACGTATTAATAATAGGTATCAATGCTTTTTTATTAATGCAATGTCTTTTTTATTAATTTTAATGTATTGTACTATATTAGTGTTGTAGTTTATTAATCTAATGGCGTTTTCCTTTGGGAACACTGAGTGCATTTTTAGTGCTGCCCCAGTTTCCGAGTTTTCGCCTCTGTGACCTCT
>RJJA01000799.1:0-13053 GCA_003724045.1 Lepidurus arcticus | reverse complement strand
GAATTGTTTGGTGTGGGGTCAGTACAAAGACATAACTTCTACTAAGCTGGGGTTCTATCCTAACATTTGATTCGGTAGCGACAACAGTTGCCACCAATCATATTGTTGCCACAATAAGATTCGGCTTTAGTGGGAATGCGTCATCTCCAATGAGCATTGGAGGAACTTCAATAGCGGTACCAGGAAGATTTCTTTTTTCTGGAAGCTCAAGCGTACCAGAAAGGAACTGCTTTCCAAAGGTAGAGTTCGGGAAAACGCTGCTGTCGCCGAGGCGAACAGTTGTACCAACATCAACCATCAGGAAACGATATTCTATACTATGATATTTCTTATAGTTGAAATATTCGGATCCTGACTTGGGTGGGCACATAATGCGAACATGCTTCCCGTCAATAGATCTAAAGTAATTGGGGAAATTCCATAACTCCCAGAACGTATGCATTGAGGCAGCGTACATCTTCTGGGTTGGTTTTGGAATGAATTTTGCTGCCCAAGACACGTTTGCGAGAGTATTTTGGAAACCGTGGATTGGCCTAATCGAAATTGATTAATTTGGATTTTTAATAGTCAATACATCATACCTAAGCGAAATTGGTAAGACAGACCTTTGACTTTCACCAGTGGATAGAAAACGTAGCGTTACTACTAGTCTTTCTTCGGGGTATACAAGTTTTCTAAGCTTTGTTGTCCTCTTTTCGATGTCGTTATTCACGAGGTCCAATAGCTCAAAGAGTTTTAGTCATCCGCACATAGTTGAAAAATTATTTCTCGTCGATGGCCATTAACTTCCCAAACACTGTGGAGAAGTTCCCAAAAATTTGCCCGTCCAGAAGAAATGGACGCACCCATAAAACTCTCTGTTTTTTCGGTCTTTGCCTTTCAAGTTCACGTTCAGCTACTTTCCCAGCTACAAAAGTATCTCCATGAGCTTGAGCTGCCAGCAAAAAACCAAAGGCGGCCACTGCACTCTGCAAAATCAGTTTGTTATACTTGGTATACCAAGTATTTCAGTGCGCATAGAGTACGGGACGACGATCCTGAAGCCAGCCACAATCATCTCAGCTTCATCGATGGTTAAACGTACTCTGACGCACCAATACGGACGGAGGTCAAGATCCAGGTTACATTTATCGTTAGGAAAACCTGTAACGACCTGGCTTCGTAGTTTCCGGAGTACGGGGTCAGACCTGGCGGCTTGTTTAATTTTCTCCAGTACTGGGTCGATGTTGGCGGCGTCAGCCGTAGTCTTCACATCTATTAAGCCGAGCAGTGCTGAGTTGGCGGAAAACCAAGGTAGACCTTCCCCCAGCTCGTCACTTGATGATGGTTGTTCCACTGGGGCCCGAGATAAGGCGTCGGCACCGAGGTTTTGTTTTACATGAATCCAGCGGGTGGTGAATGAATAACGCTGCATTTTCAGGTGGAGTCGAAGAAGCCGTGGGTTGTCTAGTTTGTCAAGAGCATAGTGGTTCAAGATAGGTACCAGCGGTTTGTGGTCCGATACGAGATCGAATGTTGGTAAGCCCTCAAGAAACTGGCGACCTTTGTGAATGGCCCAGGCTGCTCCAAGGCACTCCAGCTCGATCATGACGCATCTGGATTCCGTGCTGGATAGTAAACGCGAACCTGCTTGTACCACTTGCCATGTGTTGTTCGAGTCGCATTGTTTTAATAGGAAACCGAGGCCGTTTAGGCGAGATGCGTCGAATTGGAGGCTGGTGGGGCGTTTCGGATCATAGAATGCCATTTCACGAACTTCGGACAGGAGGGTTCTGGCTCACTTGAATGCGTCTTCGTGACCTGAAGTCCATTCCCAGGTGAAGCCATTTTTTCAGAAGCGGAGACAGTGGGTCGAGAGCTTTGGAAAGTTTTTCAGAGAAATGACTTACCTGCTTGCATATACCAAAAAAAGAACGAATATCCGTAATTGATTTTGGTAGTGGGAATTCGCGGATGGCCCGTGTAAGCTCCAGATCCTGTCGAAAACCGTCACTGTTAACCACGTAACCGCCGAAACTAACGGATGGTTGGGCGAACACGATCTTGCCAGTGTTGATTGCGACGTCATGGGCCGCTGCTTGTTTGAACAACGCGCGGACAGCTTCGATGTGTTCCTCGTAGGTTGTTGAGTACACAACAACATCTTCGACGATGCGACGAGTGAGGGGAACGTCGTCGAACACCTCGGATACACGATGGTAGTAGTCATCACCGGCTTGTATGATTCCGAACGGCAACCGTAAGTACTGGTAGCGCCCGAATGGGGTAGAAAATGTCGTAAGATCGATAGCTTTGTCATCTAGAGGGACCTGATGATATCCCTTCAGAGCATCGATAACCGTAAAAAATTCCATTCCTACTGGAATGGTTCGAACGGCCTGAAATGGTGTTGCTGTTTCGAAATTGGGTTGGATGATGCACTTTTTCAGCTTGTGAAAGTCGATCGCTAGCCGGATATCGCCGTTTTTTTCGGTACCACGACGATCGGGTGGACCCACGCAGTCGGTTTGGTCACCTTACGGATTATACCGGCATTTCCAAGTTCTCCAATTCCGTTCTGAGACGTGGCAACAGTGGTACTGAGACTGGACGTGATCCCAGCATAGCTACCGGTGAAACTCCTTCGGCCAACTGGAAATGGCATGGTGGTCCATCCATTGGACGGCACTGCCCATCGAAAATATTTGGAAACTCACCCATCAGCCGCTCTAGGCCCATCTTTCGTTGATCAGCGGGGACCGCTGTCATCACACCATATCATCAGGTCAATGCAGGTGTGCGAGTAACCTGGCGGGAGCATGTGTAGAGCTACTTGGGATTTTCTCTACGTGAATGGTAGTGTCAATGGCTCTGGACACCTTGCTGCTGACGATCCAATCGAGGGTGGCTTGAAAACCCCCCAAACTTATGATTGGACTGCCACGGCTGTGCAGGGTTGTACGCCTGGCCGTAAGGGAATGTCAGCGAACTCTTGGGCATAGACGGACTTTGGGATGGCGTCAAGATCTGCCCCGGTGTCGGGAAGACTTGCCGTGGCACTGTTGCCGTGGAAACTTGACTGGAAGTCGAAGGGGTGTAACGCGGTGTTATTCGTAGCAGTGTTTCGGAACGTATCCAGAATCGTCTGCATTTCGTATTTCACATTTCGTCGCATTTCGTAAATGAACGAGAACAGAACGGCATTTGCTCGCAAGCAAACAGGAACGGCACGGCTTTCCTGGGCCCTTCATTCCGTTCCGAGCAAGCCATCTACTGGCCATTACTTAAGGGCTATGAACTTCACGAACCAAACAATACGAAACAAATAGCGTTTTTCCTTTGCGAAAACTGGTGCTGCAGTTTTCGGCACTGAGCGGGTGCCGCATGTTTCCTTGGGAAGCCGGCGCGAGTTATCTGGTGCTGGGAATGTTTCTATGGGGAGCGAGCACTAGAAAAGTGCGGAAAAGTGCAAGTTTTGCAGCACTAACTTTTTTGGCGGTGCAGGAAGATCAGTGTTGTTTGTTTACGCGTGATATGAATACGGAAAACCGACAAGTGCTAATTTCTCTTCTTTAAGAAGAAATTTCTTCTTCCAGCTCTACACAGAAATTCTATCCCGTTTTATGCCTGGTTTACCATCCCCATTGCGCACAAAATCTTGAAATAAAAAGGATTCCTCAATTTTTACCAGACAAGCACGGAACCCGCGCGTTTCCTTGGTCTCTGTTTTGAACTGCGTTCTGGGAACCAGCACAGTGCTGTGACGTCACGGTATGGAAAACTGGAAAAGTAGTACAGCACCTAACCCACACTCATTTTCCCAAGAAAAAACGGTATAAGACATGCTAATATAGAATTCCCAGTTCCATTTCCAGTTTCGCTGCATAATATCTCTTAGAGGTAGTTTAGTTACTAACATTTTTGAAGAAGTGTTCATTACCGTTGAAAATAATAATTATGCGACCAGTACAAGATTGCTTTTGTCGAATATGTTTTTTTTAATATTCCCGCTTTGGAATTCGTAGATAACGATTTTCTATCGATATTTTTCTTAGATTTAGAAATCGAAACATCCGAAAAAAAATCCGAAACACTGATTCGTGGTGAAACTAACCCGTTACTGATCACCGCACCGACGCTTGGTTGAGAATCGTTGATGAAAATGCTCTGTTGCTTTGACTCAACGTCCCTATGCTGCTTGCAGACTTCAGCGTAATGGTTTAATCTTTTGCAATTGTTACACTCTTTCCCTTGTGCTGGACAAAAGTCAAGAGGGCTGCAACGAATAGTCGAAATCCAGCATCCTTATTTGACTTTGCTGGACCGTTGTTACGCCTGGCCGGCCCCCCTTTTTTCTTGGGTTTGGCGTCTCGCTGTGGGTTCGGCTGCTGTTTCTTCTGCTTGTAAGTGGAAGTGGTAGCCTGTATGGCTGCAGCGTCACTGCGCTTTAGATTTGTTGATTGCCTGCTAGCGGCTTCGGTCGTTCGTAATATCGTCAGTGCTTGGTCAAGAGTCAAAGTTGAACCTTGTTCAAGGAGTTTTATGCCTACTTCGTCGTTGAAGACACCGGATATTACTTGGCCTAAGATCCTTGTTGGTTCGAAATTGGCGCAACAGTTCACATTTTCGGGACAAATCGTGCAACTCACAAAGCCAGTCATCAGCGGGTCGGTCCGCTGCTTGACTCTTGGATGCGAACTGTTGCCGCCACACGTGACGGTTGCGGCCGGAGTTGCATTGATTACGTAATTGCGTAATGACATGCTTGTGGTCATCTAGTTGGGCGGCCGTGAGTCCCATGGAAAGCACGGCTTGGAGAGCTTCGGAAGATAGTCAAGAAAGCAACGTGTTTGCTTTGTACGTGCCGCGAATGTCTTCCTCTAACAATGTGTCGAGAGTAGAAAGGCTAATGAAGATCTCCCACTTCTTGTGCCACAACTCGAATGTGTCCTTTTACTCTTCAAAATCGAACGGGGGTGGCTTACCGTATGGTTTGAACGCCATATTTGAAGAGTAGCCCAGAATGGTTTAGTTAATCCCGAGATTGGAAACACTCAAGAAAATACGTGAGCAAAACGTATGTTTTGCCAGGCTGTGTTTCCACCTACCATTTGATCACGTGTTGGAGGCCGTGTTGAAAACTCGCTCTCTCAACCCCATTTTCGTTCTGTGTTGAGCCTAGCAGTTTCGTGTTGAGATGTTGTGACGCCACTCGTTAAGAGGGAGTTACGTGAATGGTAAACAAACGTTCTATACGATTGTCTGACGCTTCTTTATATTCTATTATATTTCCAGCACAAGTAAAAATATAATACAAATTCTAGAACGTAATTAACTATTTTACTCTCAAGAGGCCCATTTATTCCTACTGTCTTGCTTTGACTACTTACGTACGTATTTTGAACTTAAGTTGCTGAGAACGGCAAAAGTAATCGTAGCTCAAACTTTTAAATAGTGTTCCTAAATCTTTCCCCTTACAACAGATGAGAAAGCGAAATGTCTGGGGAGAAGAGGAGACGAAATTGCTTATTTTGCCTATGGGGTGAGCCAGAAATGCAGGCCAAGTTCGACGGAATGACGAGGAAAGAGCCTCTTTATAAAGAGTTAAAATCTCAAATGCTGGCCCGTAATTTCCCCCGTTCATTTGAACAAATACGGGAAAAGATCAGGAACCTAAAGAGGAAATATCGTGATTCCCTGAAGAAGATTTCCCAGAGTGGAGCGGGAAACATTGACCCAGACGACAACCCGTTCTTCCAGGAGATGGACCTCGTATTGGGGAAGCGCCCGTCTTCCAATCTGTAATATTTGACTGTTCAAATATATAAAGATAAGACACCGATGGGTCGTTCACTAGACGATAATCGGGAATTTACTTAGCACCTTTGATTTCTTGTTATCGCTCTGTATTTTACTCCCTGTTGTTCTTCATACCTTGCTGCCATCTGTGATAGCATCCGTTACCAGTATGGCTGCTTAGCACGATGTTACACAATCCAGTAGAGATATTGGATCCTGCAGAATAAGTCCTTCCCATACCTCTTTGCGCTACACCTACCGATGATTTTATTGAAGTGGCTATTCCTTTGCCAAGCGATCCGGAAGGTAGTTAGTGTAGCTTATTGGTAACGTTAGGTAATACTAGATTGATTGTAGAGGTGTAAAGCGAGGGATCAAGCCGTCGCGAGACACAGACCCCTTCAAGAAAGCGAAGGAAAGTGGAAGAAATGAAAAGCTTAGAGTCAACTCTCCAGACATTCTTGGAGCGTGATGCTGAGTACTTAGATCAGCAGCGGCAAATCCTCCAGGCTTTAAATGAGCGAAAAGAAAAGGAAGAAGCGTGACGCGCTAAAGAAGAAGATCGTCGTCAAAGGGAGGAAGAACGTCTTCAAATTGAAGAAGAGCGTCGTCAACGTGAAGATGAACGTTCAGCAAGAGAAGACGAATTGCGCAAGAACGACGAGGAAAGGAAGGATACAATGTTGTATTTAATGGCAAGGCTTGTTGGGGATTCGTGTGGCGAGAAGAAAAAGACACGTTTACAACGTAACTGATTTTACTACTCTGCAGTGCAATACAACAGTGCAAACCACATCACGCATTGAGAATTCTCTTATTTAATTCGTATTTGCACACAAAGCATTTCTGATTGCAACAGGTAAGTCGGTAGCTGGTAGGCAGGCTGCTTTTTATTCCTGCGGACGTCGTGAAGGATCGTTGGTAGGCATTGTGAAGCAGGAGTCGAAGAGGTCACCTTGATTTTCACAAATATTGTGAAGGATGCAGCAGTCGTATACAACACGATTCATTCTCTTAATGTTCGTGTCGTTTTAAGAAGGCACCTCCAACGGGCTTTTAATTTGCCGAATGCCCTCTCGACACCCATTCTATTACTGCTGAGGATATTGTTAAAGCGCTCTTCCTCGGCCGTTATGCCATGTGTAGGAAACGGTTTCAGCGAAACGGTTTCAGATTTCAGCGAAATCAGCCAAGGAAGTAGCGGATAGGCTGCGTCACCAATAATGTTATAAGGGACACTTACACCAGTTACCCTTTTTGTGGTATTTGGAAACAACTTCCTCTGCTGCCCAAGACGGGCTATTTCTTCCTCTGCTGCCCAAAGTTGGCTATTCGCAAAAATTCTTGTGTCGTGGACTGACCCAGGCCAACCAACATTAACATTGTTGCGGATGACCTTTTCTAGACTTAGCCTTTTTTGAATTCTTAGTGTTATTCTTAGTGGCCTTCATTACATTCTTCATTGAATTCTTAGTTAGTGGAAGACTCTTGAGAGAAGGTCGAGGTCAGAGGTCAGAGGTTGAAGGAAGCACTTTTGTTCATGGAAGGTCACCAAGTAGTATAAAAAGACACGCCAATGTACAGACGAGGCAGTTGGGTTTTAGACCAAACAAAGAAATAAAGCATTGAAAAACCATCCGTGACAATTTTGATGTCAGAAGTGGGATCTGGATAGATTCATCGGTGGAGCGTCTTAAATTGCTTTGGAGACAGATCACAGTCCCTTTATAGTCCTGCTTGCTGGAACCTTGGCGAACAACCATTATTCCTTCGAAGAAAGCTAACCCCACCCTCCCGAATCATCCAAAATGACCACGTCACCAACCCCAACGGCAGCAGCAGCCCACCAGATGGAGGAAATGCTGGGGAAGAAAGTTTGCCCACCACACGCCTGATGAGGAGATTTTTGGCCTCACAACAAGCCGTATTGGACGCACTGACGAAACATACGTCTAATCCAGCACTACCTGGGAAAATCAGCAGCCAGAGCCTTGCTACCATGGCGATCTTTTCCGGCGGTCCCGAGGAGGATGTGGAACATTGGGCTGAAACCCTTTCTCGAATAGGGAAAGTAGAAAGCTGGGCACCGGAGCAGCATTTACGAGCCGCCCTGAGTAAGATCGCGGGTCCTGTTGTCCACTGGAATGACTCGCGCGTGGCACTTGTAAAAACTGGGATGACTGGAAACTAGCTCTACAAAAGGCGTTTGGAAGGCCACTCTCGTTAGAGCAGTGGAGCGCAAAAATTCAGGCCCGGGTCCAACAAGCAGGAGAGAGTACCGTAAGTTATTTATACGATAAACTACGACTTTGCGAACGCTGCCCAATCCAACTTAAAGAAAAAGATCAAATTGAGCGTCTCCCCCGCGGATTACGACGACCTGATGTAGCTGCGGCTGTTATGGCCAGACGACCAAATACAGTGGACAGCTTCATTGATTTAATCAACCACGTCGAAACTACTACTTGTAGTTATAACGCTTATTGCGCCTGTCACCTCCGTGCAGGGGTCGACACTTCCCCCTCAAAATTCTGCATTGAGCCCATTACCGGTATACCCGCCCGTCAAACCCAGCTCACCTACGCCAGATACCCTGCCGGCTACAATCGAGCAGCTACTTACCCGTATGAGTTCCCTAGAGCAAACCATGCGAACTCGGAAGTCGGAGCACAATCGGCAACCGTCACGCCGACCGACTTGCTATCAGTATGGTCGAGAAGGGCACATCGCCCGCGACTGCCGAAATCGAAACAACAATTCGCCTCGAAATGTACAATAATCCATTGTATGTTTCCGATGCGATAAAACTACATTGCCCGGAACTGCCCTACTCCAGTGCCACCCACGTCGGAAAACTCCTCAACCGACCTGTAGGGGCAGGGCCGGCTGTAAATCCTAAAGGCTCCAGAGTGGTTACTGTAGATGGAACGATATCCGATCGAAGAATAGGTTTACCCGTAATTCACTTGGCTATAAGGGGAGTAGGTCAGGTCACCGGTCTTGTCGATTCAGGCGCTTCGTGTTCCCTCATTTGTGCTTGTACCCTGCCGCAGCATTCAGAGATCCAACCATATTTTGGAACTCCACTAACTGACGCCGGGAATGGAATTGTGGTATTAGGTATTAGGAACGGTATTATGGAATGGTATTAGGAACAATTATGCTAGAAATCACCCCGACCACCTTTAACCGTCCATATATGCATCAATTTTTAGTAGTTAATACAGCCCCCTTTTTGGTTATACTCGGTGTAGACTGGATGGGTGCTGCAAATGTCAGTGTCCTTAGTTACGAAAGACAAATATAAGTGTTAAGTTTTACCCGTTGGCACCTGACCTACGTCAGAGCTGGCTAGGTCAGGAGAGAAAGCGGGGAAAGGGGAGTCGAGCACGGGAAGTCGGAGAAAGAAGAGGAAGAAGAGGAGAGAGTCACGAAGCAGAGTCGTAGAGATAGTCGAGTGTTATTTGGACCCGTTGTTCAAATATTGTAGAACCATCATTCTAATCTAAAGTGTACGAGTGTTTCATACTTTGTATACTTAATAAAGGAACATTCCGTTATTAACATAAGTAATGTACGATGCAGAAACCATGTTAAAACATATACTGTATGCCCCACCTAAAATGGAAACCACATTTGCTCCCAGCCCTTGATAAAACAGCTCCTAGTTAGGAAAAATCATTTCTTCAAGATTTTCAGTTTATGGACAATCATTCCGAAGGGTTCTTAGGTGTGCTCAGGTCTTTATTGCTGTCATGTGCTGTCGTTATTCCTCCGGGTTCACTGTGTTTTGTACCAGCTTATGTACCTAGAAACTCTCCAAATACCATTATAGCAGCAGCGGTCCTTAGGGCCAACCCAGTTGACGAATGGATTACCCCGTCGAGCCTCCTACAAGCCTCCTACTGTTCCCGTTCTTAATATTGGAAAACACCGTTTGACAATCGCAATCGGTCTCGGTCCCCATTGACTCTCCCGTTAGTCAGGGGACAGTAGCTACAGTAAACCACCATTCTTCAAATAATTCCACTCTCCCGTTTAACGACACTCAGTTCGGGGAAACTTTAAGCCAGTACCAGAGACGAGAGTTGTCAGACTTTCTGAATTCATACTGTCAATGTTTTGCAACCTCCGACAAACCTCTGCAAGGTACAAATTTGGTCGATCATCAGATCCACACGGAACAACAAATTCCCTTGCATGTTCCTCCTCGACGCAGAACGACAGATCATCCGCTGCAGAACGGCAGATCATTTCAGAACAAGTCACCAATATGTTGGACGCAGGCATCATTACTCCTTCTACCAGTCCATGGTCTTCTCCTGTCGTGCTTGTAAAAAAAATGGTGAACTACGGTTTTGTGTAGACTATCGAGGACTAAACAGTATCACGAAGAAGGACGTTTAGCCCCTCCCACGCATCGACGAAATTCTTGATGGAATTGGAAACGCCGTCTTCTTTACATCTTTAGATCTGGCTAGTGGGTACTGGCAGGTAACGGTCAACCCCTCAGACCGGGAGAAAACGGCTTTCGTTACTCCCGATGGCTTCCAGCGTTTAATGGACCGAGTACTAGCGGGACTCAAATGGTCTCACTGTCTAGTGTACTTAGATGACATACTCATCTTTGGACGTAACTTTTTGGAACATCAGGATAGACTACGACTGGTATTAGAAGCTATACGACATTCGAATCTTACACTTAACCTGGACAAATGCACCTTTGCTCGTCCGGAAGTCGTTCCTAGGGCACCGCGTTTCCTAGGGCACCGCGTTAACTGCCATGGGATTGGCCCGTATTCCCAGAGGGCTGAAGCCATTTTAAACTATCCCCAACCTAGTAACCTCAAACAACTCAGGCGGTTTCTTGGCATGCTGGGATATTATAGGCACTTTATCCAGGGTTTCGCCGCCATAGTCCGTCCCCTGTATGGTCTGTTAAAAAGGTAGCGACTTGGAACTGGACGGAGCAAAGCAGTGCATCATTCCTTCACTTAAAACGGGCTCCACGTACCGCCCCGATTTTAAACCATTTCCAAGAGGACCGGGAGATTGAAATCCATACGGATGCCAGTTATGAAGGGGTTGGCGCCGTTCTAGTACAACGAAACGGTAACGAAGAATTCACCATCGCCTATATTAGCAGAAAACTCTTGGATCCGGAATCTCGATACCACAGTAATGAACTGGAATGTCTTGCCGTGGTTTGGGCCGTTACGAAGTGGAGGTCCTATATTTTTGGTCGGCCCAAGCAAAGAAAGACCAAGCAAACAAAGTAGACCAAGCAAACAAAGTAGACCAAGCAAAGAAATAAAGCATTGAATAACCACCCGTGACAATATTTATAAACCGTCCGTGAAAGTCGACAACGGCTTGTAGGACAATGGTATAGCCTCCTTTCCGAACGCAGTAGTAATCGCTGGCATATTCCGTTGGAGCCAAAATTGGGATGTGTGTCCCATCTATAGCATCAACGCACTGCGGCATTTTCTTGTGTTGGAAACTGGTAGCATTGTCCTTAAGAGCTGGGCCGTCAGGAATCTTGATGATAGAATTGCCTAAAAGCAGGACTATACAGATTTCATGGAATGCACGCCAGGCAGTGGTCTTTCCTATGCCGAATAGTGATCCGAGAGTTGTAAACTCGATATTAGTGCCAAGACGCCATAAGGTCACGGCAACACGTTTTCACAGGTAACAGGAAAACGAAACCGTGTGACCTTCTTTATGATGTTTTCGCGCAGGAGATTGCATATGTACTCAAAGGTAGGACGAGTGACGCGTAGGTTTTGTTTCCACTGCTTGCTAGTCCAAACGCCGTTCATAATATCAGTCCAAAAAACGTCTGATAAAGGAAATTTTCACAGAGATCTACGGGAAGCTTTAAGGGCCATAGTTTTTGCATTCAGTGTGACAAGATTTCTGTGCAAACTTTCTGTGCATGATAGATGTTGTATACAGTTTCTTCAATAATTCAATACAATGGTTGTGTGAACTGGTTTGTTTACAAAATTCATTGAATGGTATTACATAATATGATTCGATCAAACGATTATAAGCTATGATTAAGCACGGAATTCGATAATAATCTGAACACGATTACTAAATTCTGAACACGAGGCTAAGCAATAGAAACGCGTGCTGAGTCGCCCTGTGTTCAGTCGGCACAACACCAGGTTCAGTTTAGTAAGTGGAAACGCAACCTGGGGCTGTGTTTCCACTGCCGTCTCAATACGAGTTGAAGTGAGTTTTCAAACCCGTGTTCCTCAACTCGCCTGTTTCCACTGGTCGAAGTCGAGTAGAGTGTGTTCCCACTGCCAACTTCAACCTTGGTGTTGTGCTGACTGAGCACGTGCTCAGCTCGTGAGCACGTGAACACGCGTTCCCATTGATACGTGAAGTAAGTAATCGTGTTCAGATTAATATCGATACAAGTGACTGATCGGTACGTAAATCGTTTGCTCGAACGTAATATTACACAAGGGATAGATTAACAAACAAAATAAAAAATAGCCATTTCGCTGAAAAACTGAAGAAAAAGAAGTGTCATTGAATACAATCGGTCATGGACCCAAGATTTATGTTCCTTCATTTGTTTAAACTGCTACTGGACTCACTAATGACGCGTGGTAGCAATAATATTAATATTAATACGTACTAGTACATAATATTAATACTATTTTGTCCAAACTAAACGTTGTAAATAGATGCACCGCCGCGTATTCCATCATTGTTGAATCGCGTATAGATAGATAGTCTTCTCAACGCCCCAAATATTTCGCATTTTTTCGGTTCAGCCACATCTGTTGTCAGGGATAAATGTCGGAAATATCCAAAAGTTTGAATTAACTTACTTTTACAGTTAATGCATAAAGCGTATAGAAGAATGAAAGCAATGAATGCGTTTGTTATGTGCGTCTGTTTACAATGCACGTAACTCCCTCTCGCCGCATTGCGTCATAACGTCCCAACACGAAATGGAGGCTCAACCTGGAACGGAAATGGGGTTGAAAGCGAGGGTTTTCACGGTCTCCAGCACGTGTTCGGCTAGCGGGAACGGTCGTGTTTGTCAACCCGTGCTGGTTTTGCCCTCCAACACGTAAGTGGAGTTGAGAGCGGTGTTCTTCGCCCCCACTTCGGATCAGGGGTCGAGACCAGCAGTGTTGAGTTGGGGAACTTTCGCGCCGTGATGCTTGGTGGAGCCGTAGTGCAATGTAAACAAAATTCAATGTTGTTATTATTATTATTAGTTAAAAGCGTGCTCAAATTCTCATC
>RJJA01000080.1:116310-181788 GCA_003724045.1 Lepidurus arcticus | reverse complement strand
GACGACACACCGTTCTTGGACCTCAGACCTTACGGGATCATTTCGTATCTAAACTGGGAAACCGTCGAAGTAGAGCTCCGCCGATGAGTGAACCCTTTCTCGTAATAACAATAATGGAATCAAGTAAAATAACTGCTAATTGGATTCTTTACCGCAGATTGTCATGGAAGGGTATCTTTCCGTCCTCAAGAACTATATTGGCGTGAAAGAGGTTGTCCTATCGACCTTCCTGGAGGGATCCGACGAGAGAGTTAAAATGAGTTTATTTTCCCTTTGAAATTATTACTTGTCACCATGGGAGTCACTAGTACATTTTAATGGAAGACAAACCTCTAGTTCGAAATTAAAAATAAACGACAATGAATACTGACCCTCGTTTGTTTGACATATATCAAATAAAAAGAGGACAATAATTTCTGCAGTTTCATTTTATGTCTACAAGCAAAGAAAGGGTTTATGATTAAACTGCAGTCGACTATATTCGCCTGCAATCATTTCCAATCCACCAACTGGTGAAATTATCGGCTGTACACACCGCAACAAGTATACTACTTATAATAAAACAGAAATACCAACTGATAGAAGCACTAATAACAGTTGATAGCAACTGATAGATATGATAACAACTGATAGAAGTCCCCAACCACAGTTGTGGGCAATGAAGCTATAATTCAACCTATTAGCAGGCATACGTGGGGTCCAGAACGTAAAAACTGTAGAGCCACATCTTAATCATATACGCCAACGCAGTCAGACAATCTGCGTACCGTCAGTTGAGCCTTTACAACTGATCAATTAACA
This sequence comes from Lepidurus arcticus, assembly GCA_003724045.1. Lineage (NCBI taxonomy): Eukaryota > Metazoa > Arthropoda > Branchiopoda > Notostraca > Triopsidae > Lepidurus > Lepidurus arcticus. The sequence goes on along the minus strand of RJJA01000080.1, from coordinate 180,987 downwards.
ATGATCAACCGCAGTTCTTGTTTATGCCATTTTGGCTTGCTTACGCTTTTTTTAAGCATCTCACTAATCGGTGGACATGAGATAGACAACGATTTCGAGAGTGGCACTCTAGGAGCCTGGCAAGTCAGTGAAGAATCAGGCTGCATTTGGTCTATAACAAACTACAACGAATCTGGGTCTAGTATTCCAAAACCGCGACCAGGATCAGCATTTCTAAAGCGCCTACTGACGGGTTCTTCAATCGAGGTCGGCACAGCTTTACAAACCCGAGACTTTTTTTACGTTGAACCCGGCAGTGTTCTATCCCTAAGTTTCTTCATGTCATCTTTACAACGAGGCGACTCCAAAATTTACATCAAATACCTAGATGAGAATTACGGCGTCCATAATCTCCTAACAATACTATCGAGTGGACCCATCAGTCAAGCATGGTACCATACAACAATTGATGTTCCTGTCCTAACACGAATCAAGGTAATCGATACTTGACCTTAACTACCTGCTTACTACTTATATACCAGATCGAAATTCAATCAATTGGGAACTCAGCAGATCTTGTGGCCATCGACGACCTCCAACTCCTTTCTCCTTTTCCAGCAAGTACTACAGTTGATATGGGTAAAATTTACATGGACTCCACTTCTAAGTAAGAAAACATGTCCAGATAAATCAGTTCTCAATCTTTCTATCCGCAGCCCAACCCCATCCTTGCTCACTTACGACTTCAGAACTTCCGTGCAAGGCTGGACCTTATCTAACACGAATGGAATTCGGTGGGTTAGATCATCCTTGGCAGTCAACCCTTCGCAAGATTCCGGTATTAACATACACCAAGAGGGTCTTTACTCGGGTTACACCGAAGCTCACTCACCATCGCTTCAAACTACGGAGTCTAGCTCAACTTCTAATGAAGCCGACCCTCAATTGGAAATAACATTTGCACTGCAAGGTTCCGAGACCACCCCTGCTTCGTTGAAAATCTTCCAAGAAAGTGCTGAAACTCGGCTCATGATCATCGACCTGGCACCATTCGGCAAAAATCCTTCGAACAATCCCATAACTCTTAGCCTAACGTTATCTTCCATGAACAACGCCCCGTTTAAGCTAGTATTAGAGGGTTACACTGGGCAGACGCATGATAACATGGTTTATGTTTCGCAATTAGTCCTTAGCGGAGTACAAGAGATTCCTTTTAACCCAGAGTACAATGTAACCTCATGGACAGAAGGTTACTGCCACGGAAGCCACTGGATCCACTATTCCAATCCAGTACCTATATGGACTGTAGCGGCTGGGAGTCAACATCCCGGTAATTTTTCACTTCAAATTAGACTTGTCGAGGAAAAGTTAATTTGGCTAACACCCATGACACCTTGTTAGGTATGGCCACATTGGAAAGTTTGCCACTCCCGCCCTCCGCGTATTCGCAAAAAGTGTACTTGGGCTTCAAGCTAACCGGCTGTGCAGAATACCCAGTCGAATTAACCTTGAGGAAACGCACACTGGACGGCGTTTACGACGACACACCTTTCATGGATTTACGACATTTTGGTAGTGGTACGCCCGATTGGACGGCCTATCAAGCTTACGTGTACTCCGAAGATCCCTACCAGGTGCGTCTTTTGACATGTAAATATTGCACTCTAAAAGCCTTTCCTTCGCATGCCTTACCAAACAGATCGTGCTCGAAGGCTACATTGCTGCTCCAGATAACAAAAACGACATTACCATCAACGAATTATTCGTCGAATCTTACGGTCAAGAAAACACAATGCGTCGATACAAGTTAGTTTAAACTGTGTAAAACAGAGACCTTTTTATTCTCGAAGGAGACCAAATACATCCGTTAAATGACTTAGTAACAGCATCGGAAGTCCAAACGATAAGAAGTTAACAAGCTTATACAAGATCCATAGAACGCTGTAGAATGCCACCTCATCAATTTGATTACAATCTTTACCCTTATTAGATAAGCGGACTGTATCTAGCTACTAAAAAAGTAAGTTTCCCGAATAGGACAGATTTACTAACGCTGCAGCTATGGCTACAACTGTGAGTTCAAAAGCTTGCATAATATTATTGATGTGCGTGATCCACATAAACGGTCTGGCCGCTGACCCCGGCACGGAATTTTCCATCACAACGCCACGGTAAGGTAAACACAGTAATTTGCTGCAATAAAAAAGGGCATGTACTAGTACAGTAACAAAACAGACTGAGTACAGTAAAGAAATAAAATCTGCATTTGTTTGTAAGATCATCCGTGCCGCTGGTGTACAATTTTGAAAACGCAACCCACGGTTGGATCTTATCGAATAACAACGACAATCGCTGGGCTTTGATCGATGCTACAGACTTGGTACCTTCGGGGTACTCCCGAGTTTTGGCTGTGCAAAATGGTAATTACTATGCTGGACCTACCATTGCCAAGTCGCCTGTCTTTCGATCAACGGAAACGGATGCACGGTTGGACATTACGTTCTGGCTCCGGGGTTCAATCGAGGTTCCCACACAGCTCAAGATTTATAAAGAGATCCAAGAATACTACCGACCAAAACGAACGCTAATATCCGACCTGGGCGCTTTCGGACTAAATCCAGCTACGGCTTATCTAACACTGAGCATTCCTGTCCCGGTAACAGAAGCTGATGACGTTTTTCAGATTGTTTTGGAGGGATATACAGGGCAAACAAAGGGCAACATCATTGTTGTACCCCAGATTGTCATCAGCGGCTTGGAAGAAGTCGTAATGAACAACAATAACCTGACCATCTGGCAATCTGGACATACATTAGGAAGTTCCTGGTACACGGAAGACATAATGGACCAAACAGGAATTCATGTTGATTGGGGGATGAATCCTAGAAGTGCTCATCCAGGTAAATAGGTCAAGGGAGCATATGACCATATAGGGATGTAGAGAAGAAAAGCGGGGAATAACGAGAGTTTCTACGTGAAGGTATGGCTACTTTGGAGAGTCCTCTTCTTGCTCCAGAACTATTTTACAGGGAAAAAGTGGGTCTAGAATTTTGGTTAGCGGGCTCTGAGTCTTACCCTGCTGAACTTACACTGCGAAGAAGAGACGCGGATGGACTATATGATGACAAACCATTTCTGGACCTCAGGCCTTATGGAACAATAAGAAACTTGGGCTGGGAGTGGATAGAAAGTACCTTATTGCCTAGAAGTTCCAAGCCCTTCCAGGTAAATAACATGAAACAAGCAAGAAAAGCGATCTGCATAGCATTTTGAATGCTTTTTTATTTGGATCCGTTCCAGATTATAGTCGAAGGTTGCCTGGGCTCCTCTAGCAACTTTGTAAGGATCAGAAACCTAACCGTGACCACACATGACAACCAAGAGAATATTCTTAAAGCAGTGCAGTTGCTATAAAGATACTTTTTATGGGGTCCAAGTCCTACTGCGCACTTTTCTGAGCTAGAAAAATTCCCCCCAAGGTTGCAAATAAAAGGAAATGTGTCCACTAACCTGCCTCGTTTCCATTTACGGCAGCTAAAGAAGGTTTCGTCACTTTGCTAGGAGGCTTGATGCCACTCGGTTTGCTCACCCCACTCATTTCCGTCTTTGATTATCCGTACACGCTAGCACCCGAGACCTAAAACAAAAAAGAACATGATATTTAGAAATTAACATTTTTAATGACACTGGTTTTCACAACGTATACATAATAATAGTAATTAAACTGTACACTATAGTGTAGTGTACGTAGACTGTAGGATATCGCCATTTGAATATTAACCCTAACCGTCTAATAAATACAAAGGTCAATCTCTACTGTAGTACGGGAACCTACGTTGGGCAATGGCACGGTTGGATAAATGTAACAAACAAGCTAAAAACTTATAATTTTAATGTAATAACAGACCTCTCGTTCACGTTAACACAGCATCCGAAATAAACACTAACATCAACTGTCAACGCGCTCACCGCAGCTGTCGGCTGTCGCTGTGTTGAAAGGTAGCGGGATTTATGAATTGTTCGCAGCGTCAACTAGCACTTCATCAGCAATGCAAAGTAAAATAGCCAGGACTATGTTTGAAAACATTTACGGCTACTATTAACATGCAAATATACCTGTCAGTTTCCGGTGACGTTTGGTGTGTTGTATGCTGCACTAACCTGATTGATAGCTTAAATTATAGGACGTACCAATCTACATGCCTTTTTTTTATTTTATGCGTGTATTAGAGTCAGTCCTCATCGAAAAGGACACGCCAGTTACTTAAAGGCCCAAACGTTCCGACTTGGGTCGTAAATAACGGCAGAGGGATCAGGTTTGTTTTATACCTTTCAACGCTTGATTCACTGCATTTAATGGGAGCCGTATATCCGCAAAACCTGATACCAAAGGTGTGCTTGACTACTTTTAAGCTCGACCATTTCCGATTAAGAAAGCAACACACCTTACAACATTACAATTAAACCCACGCATTACTTTGAAGATAAGGCTGCATAAGTCACTGTTTTTGGCTCAGTGTTGCATAGACAAGGTCGTGATAGCCTTATACGGACACCCATAAGAAAAAGGAAAACCGGGGTAACCCGTTAGTTTTCACACCTTTTAATTGTTATGCTTTTCTAAATTACATACCCTTGTAAAAAATCCTGAAAAGAAGCAATAGCACTCCCCCGTAACAAAATAACGGCTCCTAGCTTGACTTCTATCACACGGGCTTTAATCTATAACTATATATATACAAATATAAGGTTATTGCATTGAAAACGTTCATTATTAACCGTGGAAATCCCTGCTAGGGCGTTGTCCTAAATCTATCCACTTTAGAATTAGCATATTCGGTCTACTCCCTAACCCGGGGGTACTTTTGGTTAATTTAACGACAGAAATCTTCTCGCTCTAGTAAACCACACATTTGGTTGGTTAAGCTTAGAGAAAATCGCCAGGCGAATTTTGTTTGCTTAAAAATACCTTTTTACGTTTTTAACAGCTCACGGTATATGGTTGCAGAGTACGGTTATATGAAGAGCTGTTGCACATGGGTTTTAAATTGGTACACTCTTGGGCCTTTTTACTGAATCCGCTGCCTCGCTCGCACCTGTACAAGCACCTTCCGCAGGTAAACCTCGACTAACGAACAAAGTGACGTCAGGGATGATGGGGACCCCGTCGAGAATGACAAACAAGTTCTTCTCCGTATAAGGTTAGTAGGAAGATCATAGTGACGTCGGTCAGATCCCGGCTCACCAATACGAAAAACCCACTCGCTTTTATTGCAAAAGGTATATATTCCGTAATAATGGAATGCAAGCGAAGCAAAACGGTGAAAGCAAGAATGAATCACGAGTAGAAATAAACTACACTATAAAATACTTTGGTGTTGAAAAGGAGCTTGATGTGCAAATAAGGATAAATATCAAAAGAACACGACATTGCTATAAACGAGATATAGCTACAAGATATTGACGTGGAAAAAATTGAGATTCAAAAAAGGAGCAAGAGCAATAAGCGAGGTTTGTTACTGGGCATTTAACATTTGCTGCCTTAGGCTACGGCGAACCACATGTTGAGCAACTCGCTGAAACTCGTCCACTCCCAACTGAATGCGGGAAACTTCCCGAGTTAATGATTGAGTGGGACTACAAAATGTTGGCGCTGGTTGTGCTCCATCTTGGGAAGTTTTCACAACAGTGCGAGATGTTCCCATTGCATTTTGAACCGTCAGACTAATGGAACTCATTCTAGCTGATAAGTTACGGCGAAAATTTTGAGCTGACAAGGATTTCCTCAACTTTCCTCTCTGTAGAGGAAGGCTGCTAGTTGGTTCTATGTTTTTAACATTTTCATGTGGAGTAAAGGAAAAATGTTGTTCATAAGATGCAGAGGGATTTCTCGTTTGACGCTGATTTGGCGTTTCGATCCCAAAAGGACTATTCATTTCCTCGGGTGTACGACCTAACAGCTCCTTAGCACGCTGGGGAGTTTGCCGAAGCTTGTAACGAGGCGTGGCAGGTGTGGTAGGGGAATTGGCAAGACGATGGCGGCGTTTCGTGGAAGGTTTCAGCTTCTGTAAGGAAACTCAAAATGCCTTAGTACCCAATTGCTCAGTGAAACGAATAAGATTACCTGAGACACATTATCAAAGGCATTCCGAATTTTTCCAGCACCAGATCTCAGCAGCTTCTGGGCTTCTCTTGGAACTTCCTTGACATTCATAGTAGAAAGCGCTTTCCGTGAACTCCTCTTTGCAGGGCTGATCTTTTTTAAGGGTGACACTGCACAACTATTCTCCACATCCTTATTGTGCTTCCTTTTTGTAGCTGAGCCCGGTATACTTTCCTTAACGGTTTTGTCACGAATACGACTTATGTTTTCCATGTTTTGATCAGTTTTAGAGCCCCTTAAAGGTTAAAAATTTGTCATTAATAAGTCAAGGTTAATTGAAATGTAAAATTTTAGAAATATTGTAAATATAAATTGATAAATTACCCTTTCCTTTAAAAATGTTGCCAAGCCCAAAACAAGAAAGCCAAAACAGACCGTTGTTTCCGCGCGTCCAACCGTTTGGTTTCAATGGTTCCAAACATTTCCGCTTAGTAATTCGCGTCTTATTTTCGGCAGCACCTCCTTGAGCCAAGAATTTGGGGCAGCATTTTATAAGTCAGCGCCATAGCGGCCAGCTGATCAACGTATCTGTTTACGTGCTAATGTAGGTTGCTCGGTTTATCGGTGAATGAGTGAAGCAGAAGAACATAAAAAAACGGAAGAAAAATGAGCGACGGTTTTAATATTAATATGGCCGATTCGCTTCGAAAGTTTGATTCATCTTCACCGAAATCGTCTCCGCGAGGATCAAGAAGTCCAGTTGTACCCAGACAGGATTCAAGTGGAACGCTAAAGACTACAATTTCGCTTGGAAAAAACCCTTCCATAGTTCACACAGGACCATTTTATTTACTCAAAGATTTGCCAAGTAACTTCTAAGGTTGTAGATGGGCAGAAGAGTAAACTATTATTGTAGGTGACAGTGAGTTAACTGGAGCTACCAATTTGATGGCATATTATAATTTGGAACATTCTTACAACAAATTCACTGGGAAAAAAGTCAAAGACTCGCTATCATCTTTTTTGCCAAATCTCCCTGGAATGATTGACACACCAGGGCATGTGGATAACAGCTCTCTACGCTCTCTAATCGAAAAACCACCGATTGGAGGCAAAGAGTTGGCTTTTCTCCACAGTCACCAGCTTGCTGGCTTCCGACTTCATCCTGGACCCGTAAGCTATTTTGTTTTTGAGGTGTTGTGACTATCATTATGTTACTTTAGCTTCCTGAGCAATACCGGTTTGCGACTCAACAACCCATGAAGAGAAAACACAAGCACAAGAAACACAAGAAAGGCTCAGATACGGCCAGCCAACCTGAACCATCATCTGGCATGGTTGCAGTCATAGGGACTGATGCTTATGATGGCTACGAGAAGAAACACAAGAAGCAAAAGCGACACGAAGAAGAAAAGGATCGCAAGAAGAAGAAAAAGGAGAAAAAGAAAAAGAAACAAAAACACAGTCCCGAACATCCCGGTTTATCGCAAGGTTCATCTACCGGAGGTTCAACGTTGCAACATTCAAATGGCCTACCGAAGTTGTAGGCATGTACAATCTAAACTTATGTACAGCCCTCCCTAAAATGACTTAAAAACAGTTTCGCGATGTAATGATTCATGTTAAATATATGCCTTTCTTGACTATAACGGTAAACTGGTTACGTGAAATTGACATTACTTGCACCGTCACCCAAAAGTCACCAGATCTTAGGTTGAAATGTTTCCGTAAGTCCAAAGTTGCAGACAGTACAACAATTTAACGAAGACGTATCGTGCCACTGGAACAAGTTGGCTAACAATGCACTTTATCCACAATACCGTCTCTTTCCGGTTCCTCTACGTCGAGTTGTTGAAGGTACCCTGGCATTTCAGATGCTTCTAGCAAACCAAAGTCATATTGACCGTTTCTTCTGTACTTCCCTTCCAAGCCTCTCAAGGCTTTGTGGCGAATGAAATTCCTGACGACAATAGGGTCAAAATATGCCATCTGCAACCGGCAACCCCAAGCAACCAAGGCGAGTGGCTAAAACGCGTAAAATGCGAAATTAGCTGTGACAATTTACTTTCTTAATCTTACCCGTTTGCGGTCAAGCAACGTGGATGGTGATATTATGTATTTCCACACACACGACTTGATCATTTTCCGAGTTAACTGTACTTCCAACGGATGGGCACAAGGATGGTATAAGAATACAATGGCTCCATGCTAATAATTAAACATTATCTTTTAATTCGATAATAAAAATCGCAATCCAATACTTCAATGTTATGAAGCCAGCGCTGAGGAGGTACATACACATATTCGCCAAATACCGGCCATAACGGTCTGTGACCTTCACTAAAAAACGCTATAATTAAAATTCTTCCCTAACTTGAGTTAAACATACTGGGTTGGAAGGGACGTATTATAAACGATCGTTTCGTTCATGCAGATGTGTTGGGGCTAAAATTATAGCAAGACACAAATCAAACATTCCGCAAGAAGAGCTAATATAGAAGAACATACCGTGTAACTTTTTGGAATATCTGAACATTCTGAAATCGGCTCCAAAGACAGATCAACCTCGAACGGCTTGTTGGGGTGGTAGCATGTATAATCAACAGGTGACCCATCCCAGTCTTTTTCCAGATTCCACTAGAAATAAACCACCATCGTAATGGATACGCAACATATTAAAAATAAAAGATTACAGTTCCATTATCGCAGTGATCGTTAGAAACACCCATAACAACTCCATGTTTTTCATCTTTCATGTTCTCTGGTAAATCCGCCTTAGGGGAATTTTCGGTTGGGGAATGAGGAAACCATTTTCCTTTCCAGGGCTCCTCTTGTTTCGGGTTAATACCAAGCATGCTACAGTGAAATTTCCAATGAAAATCTGGAAATTTCACGCACACTAAAGATACATTAATTAATTAAACATTACTCCATTACGGATTTTCCTAGATAATCCAAGGTTGTACGCTTCGGTCGGTGCCCTTCAACCTTCTTGGTATCTTGATAGGCATAGTCGTCAGTTTCAACGTCTAGAAGGAAAAGGAATTCATGTAAAATGCGCTGCTAGAAAAAACACACGAAAATACAACCATTTTGCTCCTCAAACGAAGTAACAACCGGCGTTCCACTTTCTGCGTATACTTTATCATCTGGGAAATTCGCTAGCGCATTACCCAGTACGGATGCACTTAACAACATAAATCCTAATAAGGATCGCATTCTACTTTAAAATGAATATGCAGCTTGCTAATACATTTGGAGGGGTTAAAAATTATATTAAATTAAATTTTGTTCCGACCTGTTGCACAAAATAATCTACACTGAAAAACAAAAATACATATTTCCTTTTACATCCACTAAGTGGCGCTTTTCCTTCCTTTTTTGAAAAGAATGTCTCGCAAATTCGGAAATGCTTTAAAGTGACTGGGTTCAAGCTTATAACAACGTTCCTTAGTTTCGGAGAGTTATAATGAGTTCCTCACATAAAGAATTATAGGCATACATGAAGGAAGGTCAACCTTCCTTCATGTATTAAGTTGCTCAAACTGCGAAAACTCGCTCGATTTAAAAGATGCCAAACTGCTATCACACTGCATATCGCAAGTTGTTTATAGAGACTTTTCGCTTCTGTTGTTATTGTTAAAGGGACACGACCGATAACTCTAGCACAGTTTCGAATATTACTTATAACTTACAATCACAACTTACAAATATTAAAACTCGCGCTTTCAAAAGTAATTTCTGGGGTTGTATTACAAAAAATTTCTAGCACATAGTTTCAAACAATGAAGGCAAACAGAAAGAGCTACCCTGGTACAAATTTCCCAACCGTGAGCGAGCAGCGACCAATTTCTTTCTGTTGTATCGCAGGTATATAATAATGAGCAAAACGTTTGTCAATTACCAAGGCGTTTACACTTTCTTCCGGATAACCGTTACTATTGGCAGTAAACAGCTCTACATATAATTCGTGAACGCCCCTATTGCAAAAAAGACTGAAAGCACTGTACTCCAATTTATCTTACCACTTACTGTGAATGGACAAGAATCTTGAAAAGTTTCCCTTCTACAAAGCTCTCCAAGAATTTCACTCCTTCCGCGGAATTCCCGGTAGCTCTGACCTTGTCCAGCCAACAGCAAACAGCCTATGTATGCTAACATTAGTTACTCGATCTCTTATGGTAATAGCTCATTTACTTGAAAAGGAAGATGCATGAAACGTGGTTCAGGCTTTCGCATATCCCTCAGGTGAACACGTGCTTCGTTTCCGAAGTCCGTAAACATTACCTAATAATATGAAAAAGATGACAATCTAATCGCGTGGAAATAAAGAGTAGAAATACCTTAAACACCCCTTCCTCAACTACGTCATCATCTATAACTTTTGCTCGATAGAACTGCTTATTTTTGGCCCACTTGGCTATCACAATTTCACCCATAGAAGGATTCAAAACCGTTCCGAAAGTCGTTTTCCCGTACGTTTCCCGAATAGCTTCATTCAAAGTGTCAAGGGTTTCCCCCTCGTCATTTTCTGTAAACGTAAAAGATTGTAAATTAACGAGATTGCCGAAAACTCATTATTAATTTTCTCTGATTATTAACCAACAGGATATACCTTCTTTTTCCAATATTGCAGTAAAACACACAGACGAATGAATCACCACAATATTTGCAGAAATCCAGGTTCCTGGAGACGGTAATTCCATGGGAGGAGGCTCATTCAAAACTTCGTCTTTATCCAGCGTATACGGCACTAAAAACGAAAAATACATTACCAAAGAACGCGGCAAATATACACGTTTGGTTTCCAAACAAAGTAGAAATAACAAAAACACAGTAGAAATAACTTACCATTTCCAGTAAAAATGTGCTGAAAAATACACCTATTGCCTTTGTAGCAGCGACCAGAAGCGCGGAAGAATCGACACAGTTTTTCGTCGTCTTTCGGAATGTAACCTTTCAATACGCAATCCAGATTTCCGGAGTCGTAGACGTAATTATTGTGAGCACTTTTGTAATCCTCAGCCATAGGATCCCAGCTGTCTAAAGGTTCCTCACCCTCAACATCGGGCTTATTTTCTTGGTTTTGAACAGCAATAGCTTTTGGTTGCAAAGCCATACCAGTATTGGCGAAATCCGCTCCTAATTGCAATTCTGACTCGGGAGCGGGTGAAAACAATTCCATTTCAGATGTCGGAAGAGAGCCTGGTTGGTCAAACACTGTCAGTCCAAAAATCTCGGATTTAGCCACGCCCATTACGACCAGTTGAGAATTGATAATTTGAGATTGCTTATCCAGCAGTACCAGGTCCAAGGGCCAGTTTCCTGAGCACGATTTTGGCAAGACGATGGCCGAGAAAACCTCAAAATAGCCCGTTAAATCTAGAAATAAGGCGGTGGCTTCGTACGACCAATCAACGGACTTATACTCTTCTTCCACCACATCAGCGTTATTCGGGACTGGGTAGATGGACGCCAATCGAGCCAACCGAGCCAAACAAGGAAGCCCCGTTAAGGATCTGTGCAACGGGCGTAAGTCCGTAAAGGGAAGCCTGGCTGTGTTCCCGTAATCCACGAAACGGACGGTCGCGTAATACTCGCCGGTATCTTCGCATTCGCTAGCAATTACCGTACACCGATACCAGGAGTTGTCATCTGCCCATTTCGCGACATAGAAGCGGCCTGTAACTACAACTTGCTCAGGCGAAACGACTAATGCAGGAGGCACGTCACTGTCTTTGTAAAGATATTGTAAGGCACGATGTACATCATCCAGCTTAGAAGTCTCGTACGTCAAAGGATGGATATAGAAATGACTAGGAGAGTCAACGTGAGACATTTGAATCTCCATGGTACTGTCTTTGGGAAATTCGAGCACCATATTCAACAAATGAGCATCCCATACATACGCTGACTCTTCATCTTTGTTTTCATAAGCCGCGTCAATTGTCCAGTCTTGCTCAGCGTGCTCAAATTTCTCCGACAATGCTGAATTAAAAACCTCGGACTCCTCGTCATAGCTATTAACAGGATCAATTTCTGTGATTAGTTTCTTAGGTTGTTCTTTTGAAAGACTTGCATTCGAAACACCCATTTCATTGGACGACGTTTCGATAGGTTTGAGAGAGCTGAACAAATCCGGAACTATGGGTTTTCTAGGTTCTCTAGGGCGAACACCTTGGTTGGCAAAAGGGTGTAGGAACTCGGGTTGTCCAGTGAGTAAAGTTAAACATCCGTTTTTGTTTGTGATCCCTGTAGAAAATGGCTGAAGTGCATTACAAGAACCGTTCTGTGAATCATTATGAATGTTATGGACTGGCTTTGGCTCCATTTGGGGATTTGAAGCAGAGTATTCAATCCAATCGTCAAAAATGTCTGGCACATCTCTACGATTCTTAAGAGCACCGGATTCCCCTTCCTTGACAATCGCAGGTTGCTTGGCGAACTGACACTTACTGGTGTTGACTTGCTTTAGCTCTCCTTGCGGACTTCGAGCTGGGTATTCTTCCCAATCGTCAAAAATTTCTTTCAAAATTATGGGGGTCTTGAGCGCAGCCGTTTCTACTTCTTTGACAATCTCAGGTTGCTTAGCTAACTGACCATTAAGCTGGTCGTTTACATTTACAGGTTGTTCCAAAATTATAGCCGATGCTACTCTGTCATGTTCTCCGCTATTGACGGATCGCGTTTTTTCCACACGAGTGCTATCAATCCGAACAGGTGAACCCTCTACGTCGGGGTTAAGGTGTGGTCTACGAAAGTCAGGGTTGGCTTTGGCTGGCAAGTTAAGAGGACGAGCAAGGTTCTCTTGGACTAGTTTCGTTGACAAATTAAATATTTCACGAATGGAACATTCTAAGGTGATTTCTAGGGATGCCAAGTACTTGCCTTCAACATCGGAGGGGAAAAAAGTCGCAAACACCGTGGAGCTCTTCCATAAGATCTCCGCAAACCTAGTAAGAACTTTCAAAGACCAGTTTTCGCCTCCTAAAGGCGCAACATCTTTAAGTTGGCACTGAACTGCTAATGCAGGTATTAAAGAACTCTCGAAGGGTAAAACCGCCAATTCACCCACGTCGATAATGACTTCGATCGAGCCATAATCAACGAAGAACACTTCGACGCCGTCAGAGTCCAGCGAACGAATTTGGGCACGTCTCCAGGAATCACTTTGAGCTGTGCGGCAAGCGTAGTAACATCCAACTTGTAATATAGGACGTTGGAATAAACATTTAGCAGTACCAAGTAGCTGGTCAAGTTGGCTTGCTATAGTATGATGTGACCTACTTGCTAGCTTAACGTAGAATTCCGAAGGACTACCGGAATCTAGAATATGCACAGCTCCTCCTGTATAGGATAAGTTTGAAGAGGCAATAAAGGAAACCTCAGGAGCAACTTCGATCTTAGGTTGCTGCAATTGTGGGGAAATTTCCATCTGGGGTAGATGCGATTCATATGGAGTTTCGTTCTGGGGTAGTTGCAGTTTCGCTGGAATTTTCATCTGGGGTAGATGCGATAACGTTGGAGTTTCAATTTGGAAGAGATTCGGTTCCCGTGAAGTTCCAATTTGGGGTAGTCCTATTACATCTTCAGATGTTAAGGCTGTTACTTTCTGATGCTGTGGATGCGGTTCGGGTATCGATTGATATTGCACGGCTGGAGGAAAAGAAACAAGGTCTGGAATTAAGTTTTCCGACAGTGAAATTGATCTGTGATTGTTCGCCTCCTCCTCATCGCTCTCGGATTCTTCAGTTAGTTTGGCGGTGATTATTTCCAGCTGATCTATTACGTGTTGGATAATTTGATTGCGACTTTCCAACATCTTCAGAAGGCATTTCTTATCATTTGCTTGCAATAGCTCTTCCGCTGCACGTTCAGCCTATACATAAACGGAAAATAAACCATTAAATTAAGAGGCTGCTAATTTTAAGGTTTTAGATTCAACGGACTCAATAGCTTGATCACTTGGTACGGTACCGTAACGTAGGGAACTTACTGGAGCAACGATGTTATTGATGAGTGATATTAACTCATCCCGCTGTGCTCTCACGTTTTCCAGTTTTTCAACCGTCTGTCTTTTGATTTTGATCACGAGTTGGCTGCCAGCCCCACCACCAGAGGCCATGTTTTTTACTGGATATGGATATTTTGGCCTAAACCTAAACATCCAAAAATCGAATCACCAAAAGTTGACAGGAAATAAAAAAGAATCTTACCTTTTTGTTGACAAAATAATCTCGACTTGCTCCCACTCCCCGTCCCACTCCCACTGCCTGAGGGTTCGGGTGGGCTTAATCTCAGAACCGTGAGCCGTTATGCCTACGTGCAATAGGAAAAAATTGTTAGCGCGAATCGCAAAATAAATGGCTTTCAGCATGCCTTTACTATACATTTTACAAACTACGCACACATTTTGCCTTTACGTGTCGTTAGTGGTTTCTTACTTAATAATGTGGGCTTCTATTTCAAAATTTTGTAACTTCTCTTTGCAATTCGTTTCGCACTGTTGTTTATGGTGGCTACCGTTCTGTCTTTTGCGTTTCGCTTACAAACCCCCTAGCGGCAATAATGAGCGTGGCAATATCAAGGGTTCGTTTTTGACGTCATTGAGAATATAAACAAGATGTTGCATTCCGGAGGAGTTTATTTTGATGATTTGCACAAGTTGCGAGTGGTTGAGCCTGAAGTTGTTGACCAAAGCGATAAACTTAGAGAAGAATGCACACATTTCATTAAAAGTAAGAATTTTACTCTCACCTCGTCCCTTGCCAATTAATTAGAATTATGCTTGTTAAACGATGATGTGGATATAAATTGTTTTTCATTCATCAGGGACAACTGAATACAAGAAAATAGCCGATAAGTTCATAAGTCAAGCAGCCAAATTAGCTGAAGTAGTCGAAAGAGAGAAATTAAAGGCCTTAGGGCTAAGAACTTTGTTAGAATCTTCTGTCAATCAACAAAATGCCAAACAAGAACAACTTCAGGTATGGAAACAGACTTACGATTTCCTGTATTAGATACATACTTTGTTATTAGATTGAAATAATGGAAAGGAAGATGGAGTTGGAGAGATTGAAAGCTCAGATTGAAGCTCTCGCCAAGGTCGATGCTGAGCAAAAGGAACTTCTTGATCAGTTGGCCGCCTAGGGATCAGGGGAGGTGCCTATATAGGGAGGTGTGTTTAGCTTTTTAGCAGTTTCATGCAGATTTTTCCGTCCAAATGAACTCGACCAGGTCCTAGTCAAAAGGCATTCAAATAAGAATGTATTTTGTGGAGTGTTCCAGTAAAATCACTGCATTCTATGTAATATATGGATCTCTTTGGAATACATCTGTAACATAAAGTCAATCACTCTTATATGCGCTTTTAAATAAGGCACTCTTTTTATCACACACAAAATGTCGTAAAGATTGAGATTTCAATCACTTCAGCTGACTTTTCCCATTCGCTTGCAGAAGCTTGTTCTGGAATTATAGTCTCTTGAAAAAAGGCATCATTTGCTAAACGAATAACTTACCCATGCAGTGTCCGTAACTTGATTCATTAGCTTGACAAAATTTTCTTTTTCTGCCACGAATGAAGGTGAGGTAACCCCTTGCTTCTTTAGACTAGGGTCTACACGATCCAGTAGTAACTAAATCATAATTCACGGGTAAAACGTGCTACAATAGCCGGAGGGAAAAAACTTAGACTTACGTCTTGGATCTTTTTCCCATCCTTAATGGCTTTGGATTTTCTGTACTGATCTTCAGAAGCCAGCGTCTTGAACTCATCATAGATCTTCGGCAACGGGTGACACTCGCCTTCATCCATCAAGCCGTCCCAAAGTCGCACTTCCAAACAACAATTAGTCTAAAACGCAATACAGTTAAGTTCATTGCGGACGAATTGATGATTGTCAAATTTACATGCAATTTTATTTTGCCTTCTTGAAGAGCAGTGCTTAGATGCTTTGTAACATTTGGCGTCCGAGCAATAAGGGAGAGCAAATCGGCTGGCGGACGGCCCTTGATAAGTGGGAGTGTATGTAGCCCCGCAAAAACACATTTTCTAAAAATGAAAATACCAAAATAAATCAATTATTACGAATAAAAACGTACTCGTTAAAAACAGTCATGGCTGTCCAAGCGATCGGAGTTTTGACTGCTTGTAAGGCCACGGCATCAGCATTCTGAGCTAATTTGCCCGGAGTCTTCGGTGTTTGCTCATAAGGAGGCTGTAAGCCAACTAGAGTGAACAGAAGTACGGTTGCTCCATCATAACAGGCAGTTAAAAGCTATTCAAAAATAACAAATTATCTAAGAGTTCCGAACCGAGTAAACGACGCCATTGTTAACTTACAACAGACGAATCCAACCATTTCGGGCATCTTTGGAGTGACGAAAAATCGGGCTGCTTCAAAGCGCACACTGTCAACCCGTTGCCTGAGACTGGCTGAGGTGGGGGTTTTCCTTTCACCGCTTCGCCAGGAATCACATCAATAAATATGCGAATAAACTGGTTCTCAAGCGTCACTGCATAATCGAGCAATTAGTAGCGTAATGAGCCCATCTCGTTGACTTACTAGGGAGACCAAAGACACCGTCCACTTTCAAACGAAAACCGTGGTTTTCCTTATAGAAAACAAAATGTGTGAAATCTAAATCGTTGAGCTTGGTAGCTTTCGGGTCTTTCTTGTGATCAAGCAGTTGTTTGATTCCTGCATTCATGCCTTCATCTGTGAGGGTCTGCAGTTTGTAATCTTTAGCTTTAGCCTTATACCAATCCGTAATGTTCGCATTAGAGAGATCTTCTAGCTCATAATGCTTAAAGAGCCGCTTTTCCGATTTATTAGGTTGAGCATTTGAGGAGTCGTTATATCCTGTATGATAGTGAAGAGGAGCAACTGGGTTTCCCTTTTAAGGGAAAAAATCCAATAACAATCCTCGCTAGAAAAATAACAATCATGACGGATTACTTCGGTATGAGGTAGCAACCGAACCAGCAAAGAAACGCCGGGGATGATAGGCACTTTTTCAAGTCGTTCACCACTTAACTGAAAATGGGGATCGTTGGGAGGTGCCGGTTCCCCTAAGTGCAATTTTAATTGATGACCGCCAACGTTCAATAAAGATTTGGGTCCTTCCACATCAAAGGCATGCAACAATCCAGACCCGAGCAAAACCACTCGTCTGCGAGAGTCAGATTACTTGTAAACCATTAGTTTCAACAAAGAGGGGACTACTTTGTATGCATTTCGTAAACGTAGACTCGAAAAAGCAGCATCATGTGCGGATTCAGGATTTTCTTCTCCTTATTCATGGGAATTTTTAAAGAGTACGTTGGGAGGAGATGATACGATTTAACATCGGGCAGCGCAGGCTCTGTTTCCGGTTCTCCAGCTGTGCCTTGTAAGTCGGCGTGATACGTTTGAAAAGTAATCTAAAACAGAAAGAGATTTAAGCCATTTAAGCTGCCTGTCAACGCCAAGTGATATCGGGATTTTATACCTTGGCCAATATAGCATGGTCAGGCAAGAACCTGATTCCATCAATGATAACGTCGAAGGGCTCGAAGACTTTTGATGCCAAAGCGGGCGGTGCAGCTACTTTAGAATTAGTCGCCACCCACGGTTCTGGTGGCCATTGTTTAATCGGGGGCGGCTCGGGTTCTTTCGGCTTTTTCGTGACTGCGGTTACCAAGACAGATTTACATAATAGATTGACCAAAAAACAAAATGGCGGCACAGCCCATTAACTTAAAAGCCAGTCAGTTTAGCATCGTTATAGCATGGAAAAGTAACGATTAAAGCAGAATGCGATAGTAAGAACAAAAGAGACAAAGCCTTTGCTGAGGCAAGCAGCAAGCGAAAGAAGTTTTCTTATTTTCTGGAGGTGGAGGCTGTTTCGAAAGAGGCTCCGAAGGCAAAGGGGGTGGTACGGGAATAACGGGCACAGGGAGTGGTACAGGGATTACAGGCGCTGGTGACGGGGTAGGCGCCTGCGGTGGAGGAGGGGGTAGAAGGGGCAGGAGGAGGAGAAAGAGTAGGGGTGGACGGGTCAGGGGGAGAAGGAGGAGGAGGGGTGGGGGAGGTTTGGTTTCTGTGAAATAAGAGTTGACGATAGGACAGATAACACGTACCAAGCATACAAATACACGATACTCTGGACCACCGAACAAGACAACCATGCTCTACTAGGCTAGCAAACTCTACGATCTACCCACTTACGAAACACAACGATGCTCCATGTAAGACACATGTTATAAAGTATTTAAAGAGAAGACGAAACGTGCTTGTTATTCGAATCGTCCAATTTGACGAGCTTACCTTCAACTGGAGCAGGTGGTGGAATGGGCGGAGCAGGTGGCGGAGGAGGAGGCGGTGGATCAGGTTCCTTTACTGTAAAAAAATATACAGAAAGCGTAATCAAAAACCACTTTACATATTAAAAAGATCAAGCTGGCTGAAAATACTCTAACGATCCCTTGAATCCCTTAAGCTGGCTTTACACTGGCCTGTCGGCGTGTCGGAACACGCGACAGACGACAGACACCCACGGAAAAAAAGCAGAAAAAAGTAGAAAAACCGGCAGAAACAGTCAGACAGACTGACGACAGACGGAGTTGGGCGCTGCTCAACTTTTGGCGTCGGCACACAAGCGACAGAAGCCGAGTTTCTGCTTTTTTCCGTGGGTGTATGTCGTCTGTCGCGTGTTTCGACACGCCGACAGGCCAGTGTAAAGCCAGCTTTACAGAAAAACTAAAGTACCAACATTTCATACTTGCTGCTGGAGGTGGTAACACAACTGGAGGAGGTGGAACTGTCGGCAATGATGAAGGTGGTGGAGGAGGTGCAGAAGGGGCAATCGGAATTTGAATAGCTGGAACAACTATGAAAAAAAAGAAAAATAAACAGGGTTATAACAATGTTAGGTACTCCAGGGAGGGAGTTATTGATTAATGTCCCGTTCTCTACACAACTCTTCCGTTGCAACCCTTACCCTTCGGCCTTGAACTCCACGGGGCCAAGAAGGGGTTATTTACATGCGCTCAATAATACCTTATATACCTAAGTCGATCAGTATGCAACGTGCTTTATGACCTGCAGGATAGAAAAGACTTACCAACGGGCAAAGGCGGTGGTGGGGTCACCACTTTAGGCGGTGGTGGGGTCACCACTTTAGGCGGTGGTGGGGTCACCACTTTAGGCGGCGAAGGAAGTGGGGGCGGTGTCACCACAGTAGGTGGTGGAGGAGGTGGGGGCGGGATCATTACAGTAGGTGGTGGAGGAGGTGGGGGCGGGGTCACCACAGTAGGTGGTGGAGGAGGTGGGGGCGGGGTTTCTGGTTTTGGAGGGGGAAGAGTGGGAGGAGGGGGTGCTGGTGTAGTTACGGGTTTGGGAGGGGGGGGTGTTTCCGGTCGGCGGACGGGTGACGGAGGACGCACGATTATATTGTTAGAAGTCGGCATATTTGTCAGGCTTCCTCCTCCATTTAGATGAGTCCAAGCTTTACGAAGATCGCCTGTATATATTTTGGAAGGCTCTTCCGCCAAAACTTTGCTAAGTCCGGCAGCTGTATTTTGTTTAATGGCCCATGGTTGGATGAGACCAAGAACGGCACTTGAACCCTGACTCATTTTGGCTGGATTCCATTTCGCCATAAACATCTGATCCCAAACTAGCAAGGCTGCGCTGGGTGCTAACGAACTCACAAACCCCTAAAAAAGTCTCCCCAAGAACGCTATTAGACTTTGAGATTGAATGGCAAACGAGCTTGGGTGGGGTTGCAGCCGTCTGCTGCTACACCGATTCTGCTTACATACCTCGTGCATCCACTTATTGACATGTAGACTGGGATCTGTGGGCTTGGTTTGCGAAAGTAGCTCAGGTGGAAATTTCTGCATACGTAAAAAGGTATTTGAAAAAAAACAAATTGGCAACGAAGCGCACGAAAGTCGGGACGACGAAGGCAAATATTGGATCTTACATTTAAATTGGGCGGAGGTCCATTAGCCGTCGTTGTCTTCAGATGGTCGTAGAAAGCTGGCTGCTCAGTTTTCAATCTATTCATGGTATCCCGACCCATTGTGTTAACCTGGCTAGGTGACGGTTTGCAATGCTTTTCTGTCATGTGAAGTAGAGCCACCAGCTCCACCAGCTCGGATTCTAGGAAAAACGATAAAAAAAAAATAAGACTGACAAAATACAAACAAGTTTTCGTATTTGTCAGATTGCATACCATCGACCGACACTTTATTCGCTGGTTTGGAAGCAAACACGGTTTGCAAAGGATACAGCCAGTAGACGTGACTGGGTTTAACAACTCCCACCGTCTGCGAATACAAGCACAAAATCCGCGAAGATTGCAGCATGGTGACTTCCGGGGCATGAGAGCGTAAGGCTGGACAATGATCGAAAGCCTACACACATCCATTTTTAATGTGTTTGCTTTGTGGTAAACGTGGTCTCGGTTTTGAAAACCTTACTTCTATAACCATGCCATCGATCTCGTCTTTGCTTTGTCGAGCTGGAGGGTTGCTTCGTTTTTGAGACGCAATCTCGGCTTTGACTTCCGCCAAATCTCGACCTTCTTTCTCCACAAGATAGTCTTTCCACTTCTTTTCTCGGAGGGCATTCGGCATGGCCAGGGCTTGCTGCTGATACCTACGGTGTCCGTAATAAAGGTCCCCAAGTATAATAAATTCCATTGACACTTATAGGGTTTCTACACACTTGGATTCAATATCCAAGCCAGGCATTTTGGCAAGCGCTACTCCCAGAACTTCGCTCTTACGAGCGGGGTTATTGTTCAACTCCTTTTCCATGTTGGATTTGAACGAGTTTTGAAGATTTCGCTGCAGCATTGATTGCTCGCCGTTTGCCAACGCTTTGAAGAAAGGGCTTTCCTTCTGAGCTGCATTGATTTGCTCATCCAAGAAGTTTTTGGCATCTCCCAAGTAGTGTTCTTTCTGCGGACTCATTTCCTGCGTGGAGAATGAGGAAAATGCGGTTAATTAACCAAGACGCTTGATATACTCGTGCGACACGAGGCAATCACGTTTTAAGCCTACCAGGAGACTAGGGTTGCTTTTCATCTCGGGGAAATGGCGACCGACAAATTTTGCGCCCAGAACATGCAAGATTGCTTCCCGCTCTGGCGAATTGCCCGTCACGTTTAATTTCTTGTGCACTTTCTGTGCCAACGCTTGCTCAACCTTTTCCATCCCCTGCATAGCATAACAACCCGAGCGTGAGCGAAGACATTATTATACGCCTATGAATTCTTATTTTGCCAGTTGAAAATGGGAGAAAAATGAGAAAAAGATTAGCATGTTGCAGATTACCTGTTGGACCTGGGAATCCTTCTGAGCACTTTTAGCCCAGTCCTGCATCCACCCACCAGAATCACTTATCTTTGCTCTCTCTTCAACTCCCATCTTGGCTCCGTTCAAGCGAATCTCAATCGCGCCCTAATAGAAAGCTTTCCTTCAGTTTGTCTTACATGTCGCACGTATTTCATGGGTCATCGCGGTATATCGACACGGACTGGACTATGAAGGATTGTGGCTATACCTGCAGCTTGGCTTTTTCGACTATTGATCCAGCGCATACCTATAAGCCCCCTTTTACAAATGTCTTGCTTATACCATAGTCCCTTCGGTACTCGTTAATTTTCCAAGCGCACGCCTACGAATGGCTGCATGCATATACGTAGTCAAATAATCAATGTTGGTACAAAAGTCGCACGCGTTTTAATCTTTATGCGCTTCTACCAGCATGCAACACTCGACAATTCAATTCAATTTACAAACTCGACAATTCAATTTAAAAAAAAATTGACGGGTAAGCAATGGGCAATAGTTTTATTTTTATTACTTGTATTTGGGCTAATCTTCCCAGCGAAGATGACAAATTTTTAAAACCAATTTTCGTAAAAAACTCAAAGAACCAGAAATAAACACCGCTAGAATTTTCCAGGAGAGCGGATTTTAACAATAGAGCTAGAAATAAGTTAACGTTACAGTATTGTAAAATGCGCGTTTCTTTTTCTTCTCTTTTTGTCTTCAACTTCTTATGCAATGTCAAATGCAATTAGCAGGATGCACACGACAACAGTCTTTTTTGCAGAACGGTCTTAATGCTTGTTCTACACATCCAAACCTACAAAACAATGAACCAACCACCCGGCAACAAATGTTCTTCCCTTCAAAAAATTTCAGAAATAATAAAGTTCAATTCGTATCATGACGTCAAACTTCAAATATGAGACTTGGAAAAAAGAGAAAAGTAAAACGAACCCAAGTTTCGCTGTCGCTTTATCGACCACATACATATGCCTAAGTAAAAGGAACTCAAATAAAGGAATGTTCAACAGCGGCGGGGCTTAAATTCTTTTTCCGCAGTGCATAGTTAATATATGACCCCGGGGTTTATCTTACACATGACTCAAAAATGGGAGAGAAATTAAAGTTGCACCGCATGCAGCTCCAATCCAATCTTTTGTTCGACGAATAGCCAGACTTTTTTTCGAGCACACGGGCAGCCGAGAGCATTTGGAACGAAAGACTTCTGAGGGAAGAAAATCGTCTTCCCGGAAGAAGAGTACGGTCTCCACATCGAAAAACATGCAGACAAGAACAGCCAATAGGGAAAAAAGGTCAGCAGAAAATCAGGTCAGGCCAAAGGTGAACACGAAGATCAGGTCAAGGACAAAAACATTAGGAATTCCAAAGGGGGCGGGGTTATACGAAGAAGACTAGGGGGTACGTCGAGGGGAAGTACCTCCCCCCCAAATAAAAGACGTCTTTTTTGTTTCCCCATCCTTCCCACTCGATGCGGATCCATAGTAGACAGAATCGAAGAAAAGAGTAAATATCCAGCAACGTGAACAGGTATGAAGGGGCTTAGCTCTGCAGAAAGTCGTAGGTGTGAAGAATTAAAGAGATGGGACTTGCGAGGAAGAAATGACCGTGATCTTTTGACTCCTGTTACATGGCCTTTTAATACTCGTCCACCTATCCTAAGCCGAAATAGCCGCCGATAGTTGAGGCCAGGATAAGTCCCAAAATGGCCAGGCAGATGATGATCATGATTTTCTTCTGCAAGAGTTAAACACGGATGCGGTAATTTTGTTCTTTTTTTCATTAAAAAAGATAGTAATGAAGACAAGAAAAGAAAAAATTAAGAAGAAATAAAAGCGCTCATGCTGAACTGAGCGTGGGCAAACCCCCAAAAATAAATTGCACTATAATATCTGTATAATCCTTGCAGGCACCCTACTGTTTTATTTACAACACAAACAATCTTGGCCATGCCACATGCAGCGAAAAAAACAACAACTTTCAACGCATGAATGACTGCGTGAAAAAAGCAAGAAAAGGGAATTACTGAATTGAAAGAAATGGAAGTAATTATAATAACTCAAATCAGTCCTTATTTTTGCAGTAATAAACGTTGAACGGGGTATATGGAGAGGTTGACGTTAAGAAAATAAATGGGCCAAAACTGAAGACAGTCATAAGTCCAAACGGTCAAAATTAACGCTACCCATTGCTGACACCTGTACATATGTACACACGCACACGGTATTACTAATAATTAAGTTAAGTATGCCATGAAACATCAGTAGCAGAAGGATCTGATTTAACTTCGCCACATTGTTCTCTCACGCGTAGAATCCGATAATGTCTTTTCACACGGTTTTCAATAGTTCCATTAAAATGCAAATCGTTACGCAAAAAAATAATAAAACGTAGGAAGGTGGGACGACTAAAAGATATTTTTTTCTCCTTAGACTTCTATGGGATCAAGGTACCCATTAAGATGGCGACGACAATCACGACCGTGATGGTGAGGCAGACGATGATGATGATTTTTTTCTACGTCCACGATATCCATTGGGAACAAAAAAGGACCCAAAACAAAACAAAAAATAATATTAAAGGCAAATACTAATATAATTCTCAAAGAAAATCTAGAATTTGTGACTGTGTTTCCCGGATATTTGCTTGAAGAGAATATCCGAGAATCTCAGACTTTTTTTCATTTTATTTTTTTAGTTCTTAGCAGGCATTGAAGCTGAAACAACCGCCGCCCGTCACGGCCACTCCTGTTTTAGTATGCGGAAGAGTAGGGCAGCGGGAAGAGATTTAAATAAATAATAAAAAAAAACTCAAGTAAACGAAATCAAATTTGACACTGGTTAAAAGTTTGCGTTGACAATAAGCAAACATACTGGAAAGGAAATTACAAAGAACTGAGACGATCACGAGTAGTGAGAACGGAGTCTTTCGAAAGGATTGAGACTTTCGGTTAAGTGTTAGTGTGGCGTTTCATCTTAAGAATCCCGTTTTTCATATCGACATGATTCAGAAAGTGGCTTGTGGTTAGTAGTGTTACATATCGGCCCATACAATCGGAGCAGGACTTACCTTTCGCGCCTTGCCCCTGTACTCTTGAGCTTGCTGAGTTTGCTGTTTGGCGTTCTCCACGTAATCCGCGCTGGTTACCACTTGTCGTTCTATGTTGTCTATCATTTCACCCTGGGGTTGGGAATGTGAATAGAAAGAATACAAAGGGAATGGGGCGCAGGAGTTCCAAAGGATTTACAGATTGGTCCCAAAAAGAGGATTCCGCGGGAAGAATAACAGCACCCCCACAAAGCCAATTTATGAATCACGCCAAAACCAGACCAAAAAAAAAATCCCAAACGCAGTCATAGCACATGTTAACCGAAAGCCCAAGGTTCAATTACGGTTCCAGTTATGAAGGTTAGATGAGCCAAACCCCAATATTAACCACGAACCACAGAGGGAAACAGCAGTACATCCCACGTAAGATGAGAAAGAGAAGTGTCCAGCGGGGATTAGAGTAAATTGCCAGAAGATGACACGTCGGAAACAGAAGCCAGCAAAAATTGTGACAGAGAGTCCCATGTCAGAGCATGTTCGTGTCACGTCCCATAGCATGGTCAATGAGTATCATTAAGAAAAGTCCCCAAGTTGTGTCAAGTCGGAAAAGGAGAGGCTATGTAAAGATGCAGGTTAAGTATTGCAGATATATAGAAAAATTCGCCACGACAAGAATTTGACATGCGAACACGATACAAGTTAAGCAAAGCCGGGAAATTGAAAGAGGATTTGGGAAAATAATGAAAGGACGAATATAACCAGGACAAAGGTAAGAGAAAGTGAAACGAAAAAAAAAAGAAAAAAACATAAGTCATTAGCGAATCGCGGCTCAACTCAAAATGTACGAAAGGCTTGAAGTAACATAATACTTGTAACAAATCTTGAAAAAAAACTTGGAAAATAACGAAAGGGTGCTCAGACTGGGCGCGGCGGGCGAAGCGGCTACTACTGGAATATTTCAGGCACGTAAGATGTTAAAAACAAAAGAAAACTGTAATAAGCGCATGACCTAGGAATGAACGAGTTCGAAAAACAGACGTGGTCAGCTAAAAACTCGGACCGGCTGTGTACTCGACTCCAAGCAAAAATGCTATAAAACATGGCCAATATGGCGGTTGCATCGTTTCTGGTGAGTGGACTTACCCGCCGCGCTTTGCTTTGGTATTTGAGGGCCTTCTTGGTGTCTTGTGTAGCCGTTTGCACGTAATCCACGGCGTGCTCCACGTTGTACTCGATCCTGTCAATCATTTCGCCCTGGCATAAAGCAATCAAGCAGGAACACGTCAGACTTATTAAAAATGTTAGTCCTGCCTCCCAGCCCTTTTCCTCAATTAAAGCCCGGGTTGCATAATTCCCTATGGCTTAAAAGTCTTTCACGTGTGCTTCATGCCACGCTTTCCTATAGACAATACCGAGCTAACAAACTTGGCGCGAGTGAGAGAGCTAACTTATCAAGAATGAAAGGGGACATTAAGTTCGCCTTTTATGTCCCAATTTCTGAGCGAACTTCAAACATTTGAATACTGGTTTTAATACTGAGAGCATTGTTGGCTTGAATACAGGAGGCCAAACAGCTGTCTGAATATCTGCACTTGAACTAGAGTTCCCTTCCTCTTTGCCTTCTTTTTGTCCCTTCTTCTTTTCTTTTGGTAATCGAACTGCATCCATGTAATCAAGAAGACAAAGGCTGAAGTAAGTTCTTCTAATTAAGTCCGAGTAGCTAAAAAGCAGGCGTTTGTCTAGCGCTATTAAAAGTCTTTTTCCAGATCTCGATCGTAAAGGCTACCTTTCGTTTGGGAAATGCACGTGCTATTAGCGGAAACCAAGCGCCATTACCTGACTTTCGACCAACATGGCCATATCCATGAACATATCGTGAAGCTCCCGGATGGAGTTTTCCAACTTCATGATGTCTGCGTGACGGGCCTCGATGTCTGCCAAGGTTTGCCGTGCTTGTTGGGTTTCCATGATGATCTGTTGCCAAGAAAAAGAAAAAGAGGAATAATAACAAGAAACAGAAAAGAAATAGAAAAATAACGACATCCCTTCGCGAGATGACCCTACATTACAATGCATCGAGGGAAAAAGCCATTCGGTCAAAACACTTAACGCTGGAAAATACAATGGCTGGCATAGTCATCCATCATCCCCAAACTCTTCCAAAAACAAAGAACCTTTTCTCCCCTTCTCATCCGTACCAGTATTACGATACTCCAAATCACAAGAAATATTCTGCACCTCTGCATAGCGCCCCGACGCTAGACTTCAGTGCAAGATTTCGTTGAAAACGAGAGATTTGGAAGAAATTCTCTTGGCGATTTTGGAAAATCTAAAACGAACGAAAAAATCTTGGAAAATCTTACCCCTTGCGTGAAAACAGCAGGATTGCCTTGCTCCAACATATCTTCCAATTCTTCATTAGTCGTCGTTCTGCCGGCTAGGGTTACAATGAGCAATTAGATTAACTATTCGTTAGGTAATTAATCTTTTCTCATTTTGTTTACTAATTTCCAGCTGTCGTTGAATGCGTCCTTTGCAGCGTTCTCGATAATCCGTTTGAGTCTTGTTGTATTCCGTCATGACTTCCACAAACTTACGAGACAATGTTGAGTGCTGCGTTTTACGTATCCGCAAATCCGCGGATGACTTGTTGGTCTGTTCTTCATGCTCGATATTTTGCTCAATGACTGGGAAAAAGAGAACGTTAAACCTTATTAGACAATACGGTTGCCAAGCAAAAAGCCATGATACTAAAGAAACGGGGATCACGTAGGCGTAGGAATATAAAAAGAACCCCTTCTGATTCAATATAAGAACGGATTTTTATTGGGAAGGCGCTCCTAATACTTTCTTCGTAATGGTCAACTTTGAGGTATACGATTTTTAAAAAGTCTAACCTTGTCCCTAACCTCTTGGGATGAAACCGAGGGGCCTCTTTCTCTTTCAATACCAAGCTCAATAGCCCTCTCTCCATTCCTGTGATGCTGTAACTCAATCCAATATCCAAACCTAACGAATGCGTGTCGCTTCTTCTCGACATATACGTCAATATATATATACGTTCGACGCACTTATTGAAAGGTCCAAATTTCAATTGAATAACTTCAAATGTCACCCATGGAAAGTCATTCATTTTAAATCGAAACTCACTCATTCATTTTAGATCGATATGAAGTTATGCTCAAATGTACTGCCAAACTTGCCGCGCAATCCAAACCAGACAACTACTTATGGATCCGGGGCCAAATACTTACACTAACATTTTTCTTTACTAAGCAAATTACACCAATAACATTCTAAGGTACCTAGCTTTGCTTAGGTCATAACTATATAGTTAAGACATTTTGAAACGAAAATTATGAATCGTCGAAATGTTCCAAATGTTGACACTACCGGAAAGGGAAACGCTTTGACCAAAGCATTGTAATTTCATTGATCGTTAGATAATGTGCCTAGCTTTCGTATTATATTATAGCAAAAGACTACAGCCAATGCCCGCTTATTTGGCAAAGGTCTGGAAATCCGAGAACCAATAGGTCAGAATAATCAAATCGATTACCTTTAAGTTTGGCCCGGACTTTATTGGCCGTCTTCTTAATATCAGCCATCAGATCTTCGAGTTCCTGTTTCACCTCTAAAAAGAATAAAAGTATATTACAAGGAAAATCAAATAGGCTCCAAATGTGATTAAAAGGACTGACAAACATACTTTCGTCGGTCTGTGGCGCTGACAAAATCGCGCTGTGTTTTTTCTTGACTTCTTCCACATTAGCTTGAATTTTGTCGATGTTTTCCCGTATTTCTTCCACCTGTAACATAGAATCAACACAATTTCCATGAAATATGTATATGCAAAACAATCTAGACATGACGCACGAGGTGCTAAATTACTAATTCCCTTGACTCTGCTGCATAATACCACAACGACCTGCTGGAATAGAATTCCAGGAAATTCCCAGCTTGGCCAATATACGGGTTAGAATGGTCATATCTGTAAGCTCGCTTTTTTATTATTTTTTAAAAGAATTAACCTAAGTTAAGACTTCTCTTATGTCTACCATCGTGCATTGTTTGACATTTTATTTAGAAAGTAAAGGTTGCGTTTAATTGAAGGTATTCGAAGTTTTACAGCTTGATTGCTCAGCAACTTGCCTGTTACCGCGCGCCTTTTGTGTTGCTATGGGGAACTATTTCGCAATGGTATCTCTAAGTTGATCTAGAAGGTTATTTACTGGAGACTATTTTTACTATTATGATTATTAAGATTATTTTAGCCAAAACGACCCCTTTGAAGAAGATTATATGAGTAGTCTTCGAGAATTCTAAGCTTTTGTCTTCACTAAATAAAATAGCAAAGTAAAACCCACACAAATTGCTATTAATTCCCGAATCACGGTCGAATTGCGACTGTGCACTACGAAGTCCCCGAAGTTGCTATCGTAACCGACTAAGCATCTTTTCTAGTTTATCGCATGTTTCTATTTCTTTTCAGGAGGAAGGACGTTTACTACACTGTAAAGTACAGTCTTCAACGTCTTTTTCACTTTCAATGAAAACACTGAACGCTCAATCGAAAAAGCCCAAATAAAATGGAAACGACTAACCCTCAATGGTAGGCTTAAAAAAACGTCATTAAAGGTCAAGCAGAATGTCTACTTCTAGGCTGTCCTTTTCTCAGAAAGGACTAGAATTGCGAACTAATTTAAAGCTTAGATATTCGGTATACTTCCTTCAGAGAACGTTAACCTCATTACGACTATTATGCCGGGAACTGGCTTAAAATATTGGGCTCGTACCGATCCAGGAGCAAAACAGCCTGTTAAACCTAACACTAGCCCCTATAATATATCTATAAAACCCTGTATCCCAGCTTAAAATCGACCATTTCAACTTTAACAACTTCACGTTACTCGGGTAAGGAGGTGAGACGGGACTCTTAACCTCTAAGGACCTCCAAGCTCCTTGATTGTTTAATGAGCCGCGGGATCTTAAACACACGACAGGACCTAACCCTGCTCAAGTTCATTATTGCTAGGTATGAGTCATGGCTTTAGCATGACACCATGAAACCATGAAAGCAACCTTCCGGGAAAATCAACACAAAAGCGAGTTAATGTAAACATGTACGGAAACACGGGTTTCATCGAGGAAAATATCCGGTTGGTTCCTCGTAAAACTGCACCAAATTGACTTTCAAGACACATCGGAAGATTATGCAGGGAAGACTGACAAGACCCCGTAAATCCTTCCAAAGTTATCAGCTCGTTCTTCGTGAGCGAAAAGAAAGCCTCAAATCCAATTCAATCTCCCCGAAACGGTCTACTTACACTACATAGAAACAAAGATCGGACCAAAAATACGACAATGTCCCCATTGCGGTAGACGCTCTAACCCAGCATTTTTTATATGTTATTTTTTTAAGACTAGTAAATAATCCAATGCTCGTTAGGCGTCCAGGGACTTTTATCCCCTTTCCTCAAGCCTATATGTATCAGGAACACGCCATGCGCGTAGGACTTAAATTATGATTTTATATCGTGAGACAATGTCATAATATATCTTGTTGTTTTTTATTAATTTTTCTTTTTGTCCGGTTCGCCTATGCGTTTATACAATGTGGAAAGTAATACATTAAATGTCCACCTATTGCGGTTGGCAAGGTGAACGCTGGTCCCTTGTTTCCGGTACACGCCATATACCTGTATTTTATATATATGAACTTCGGCTACCGCAATAGTCATGGGGGAGTTGACTTGTGGCATAAGACTTCCCAAAGCACAGCATGGGACGATGGGAGCACACACAGCGAGTTCTCTTCTCTAACCTAAGCCTGTATAGTTAGTCTGCAATCCTCGTATCGATTATTGGGGTGGGGTGTATCCTCTGAATAGCAACTTTCTATGTATGCTACACGCCCCTTTCTCCTTTCTTGTGTCACCACCCTCCCACCAGACCTCCTTATTCACTCACCCTTTTACCGCCGTTTCTCCTCCCTCTTATCTCGCTTATTATCTTTTCGGACCCACAGCTATCCGCATGTTGCGTAATTCCTGGAGATCCTCGAGCTAGGAATTTCTTACCCTACCTATAATTGCTACTCTTCGCGTGTCCGGTGCGACATGAAAGTATTCCATCCAACCTCTTCTTCACGCAATAATAATAATAAAAAAAAACAGGACGCAGAAAGGATGATAACGCATAAAATGTCCCCCAGTCCAACATCAAAAGTGCATGCTGGAAGTCGTTTTCTGCCCGGTTCCTTTTCATGGTTTGTCTCTTTCTCTTCATTGTGACCACGTATGACTGGTGATCACTGACGTATAAACGAGTACAAGGTGAAAAATAAAAGGATTTTTTTTTTACAAACCTCTGCAAAGAATTCGTCCATGAATCCATCACGGGGTTCCACATTGACGGCGACATCATCCGGACTGACGTCATCGTCGTCGCTCTGGGCCTAATTAATAAACAAGATGATACCATTAGTGGTCTAAACAAACTTTGTAAACCATCTCCGAAAGCACAATTTGATTCAAATCGACAATAAAAGGTACAAAAAGTTCCTCAAAAAGCATGGCCAAATTGGCGCCAAGGGAAGTGTTGTGACAGCGTTAAAAGGGACTTCGAATTGCTGAATGGGATTTCGAACAGTTCTTGGGCTGCATTCCAAATTCCCGTTCGCTTTTTACCTTACCACATCGGAGAAGGAGCAAACATATTTTGGCATAAAGGCGATTATACAAATCGTTACTGCTGGGCGTGCACAAGCACACATACATTATTAGGAGGGAAAAATGGATGTGATACTAGCGGGGATGACAACTTAAGGTTCCGATGTAACTAATGGCAGTCGGAGTCGGTGTTAGCAATTACGTGTTGCGTCGGAGCCAATGAAGACCTTTAACATTTGGCGAGGGAAAAGAGAGAACACGACAACAATAGCAGCCAGCTCTTAACATTTCGAGCGTAGGATGGTGAAAATGTTGTTTTCCTCTCACGGTCTAATTCATGCGCTATTCCAAGCGGGAGTGCAGCAAGTACACTTAACTAACATGGGTTTCCGAGGCTGCAATTACAGAGAAGGTAATGAAAATGCCCTAAGGGAGACAAGGTCATCGTAACTAGAACGGAAGTTACGAAGGAATTAATTAAAGTGCGAGTTGGATTATCTAAGGAGACGTCACCAAAGATACTACGAACGTCCCACATGTTTGGCCTTCATATACACAAAGAAGATTTCGGATGAATCATCCTTGTTTGAAAAAAAATCTATTGACTTATTTTAGCGATAAAGGCTACCGGGTTGATAACGCATGGAGGTTCGAAGGAAGATTGCAACAGCTTATCACACACGGTATGGTCTCGTGAAGGGTAAAGCTTACAAGCAACAAAATAATAAATGAGGAACCGCAACTGTCTAAAATAAAAGAGGTTAGTGTCCCGAGCTTCCGTAACGCTACGGAAAAAAATATAATACATAAAAAACGAGTAAAAATTCAACTTACTGCCTTCAAAGCCGCAAGTCTGTCCTTAGTCATGACTGGAGTACTTGTTGCAAAATTATCCTGCTGGTTTGTAAGTTGACTTCCCCAAGTTTTGTTGTCGTTAAATTAGTGAGAAATGGGCTAATTTAATTCCGCGAAGTTTAACCATAAACTCTGAAAATTCTGACACACGAACTGGGACCACACCAAATCCCAGGACTTGCACATGAAATGAAAGGAAAACTTGCGACCGCAACACTCTTTGATGACTTAGATGGGGTGAGCTTTTCTGAAGATTAATATAGGATAAAAATGTCTTGATGTCAATTTGGCAGTACTGTATCGTTGCTTGGAATATTTGTAGATTGAACAAGTCTGTGTGTCGGAAAGCAAAGACCAGACTAAAAATCAATACACACAGGGAACAGACAGTAGGAATGGGGAGGGCACACACTTATGTACTATTCGGTTTCCACCACTCTATGGAAGTTAGTAACGACAAATTTTACACTGACACATACCCATACAGCATATGTACCCAGTTAAACACTTTTAAAGCACACATACCACTACAGATAGAGAAATTCTCTTCGAATATTACAGACAACGAAAACGAAGGCGGCGGCCGAAGTAATCGCCCACGACTGCACTTGATTCTCGATATGCAACTCTGCTAATATCGATCAACTCAGCGAGAATTTCCCGAAATTAGATTTTTCGAATCTTATGCATCTTAATATTTAAGTATAAAAATTATATTAATAATTATAAAATTCTAATATAATTTTTTGTTCCACTTTTAGAGTTGAGTCTCAGCTGGCAACGTTGCCGTCGTCTAGCCCTCGCTACCGCGGAACGCCATAGTGAACTCTAACGACTTGCAGTGTTTCACTACAAAATCCTGGTTTATCTCTTCCATCCGAAGTCGACCAACCCCAAATACTAAGTAAATATAACCTCCTCATGGACTAATACATTATCAGAAAGTTTTATATTTTGAAGCCTTTTCCTTTCCGAGTAATGTGGGATGTTATTAAACCGGCTTTAGAGCGAGATTCCTTTGTAACTGACTTGTAACCGTTGCGCGCCGAAAATGTAACGATATGAAAACTTAAACTTAGTAATCTTGTCAACTTTGGTGACTAATTTCAAGCTTTGGACGAAAGCGCCACTGTTGTGCTTCATTTTGCGAATATTTGGGTTGTTGACAGCAAAAGCTACAAGTTGCAACATGCGATTACCTCACCACTGACCTTAGATATCTATATTCCTTGTTGTGACCTTTTAGTTTTAGTGTCAAGGCTTTTGAAGTGTCATTTTCAGCTGGAAAGCAAGCAAATATAACAACGGTATGTCTTTCTATAGGACACGATGGCGGCCGAAGCAGATATGCCAACGTTTAAGCTGGTTTTGGTGGGCGACGGAGGTACTGGCAAAACCACCTTTGTAAAGCGACATTTGACGGGTGAATTCGAGAAGAAGTACGTTGCCACTCTTGGAGTAGAAGTTCACCCTCTGGTATTCCACACAAACCGAGGACCCATTAGGTTCAATGTATGGGATACCGCTGGCCAAGAGAAATTTGGTGGCTTGAGAGATGGATATTACATTCAGGTACGACTATATACACAGTCCATTATAATGTAATTCATAACTGATTATTATCTTAATTTAGGGTCAATGTGCTGTAATTATGTTTGATGTCACTTCCCGAGTCACGTATAAGAATGTCCCCAATTGGCATCGAGATTTGGTTCGCGTGTGCGAAAACATTCCTATTGTTCTCTGTGGTAACAAAGTAGATATTAAGGACCGGAAGGTTAAAGCCAAAACCATTGTTTTCCACCGAAAAAAGAACCTTCAATACTACGACATCTCCGCCAAATCCAACTACAACTTTGAAAAACCCTTCCTTTGGCTAGCCCGCAAGCTCATCGGTGATCCCAACTTGGAATTTGTCGCTATGCCAGCCCTGCAGCCTCCTGAGGTTCAGATGGATCCCTCTTGGCAAAAACAAATCGAAGGTGAGCTGGAAGAGGCTCAGCAAACTGCTTTGCCTGAAGATGACGAAGACTTATGAAAAGGTCCTGCAACCTCCTTATTCCCGCGTACTTCATACCAATTCTTGGCGTTACCTGTATTTTAAATCCCACATTGGCTCTGAAGTTAGGCGTTCTAATCCGTTGTCCATTAAAACTCGGCTATATAGCTGGGAAGCCTTAAAAAACAAGCTCGTTAACTCGACAAAACACCGTTTTCTTTTAAGAGACTGCTCTTCAATACAAACTTTACAGAACAATGTATTTTGCGCATTTGGTAACTAAAAATGTACAATTAATGAGATATAACATCGATTATTTCGCCCCCTTCTATATCCAGCTCACTAGGAGTGTCATCTTCGTTAAGCAGATCACCATCAAAATAGAACTTGAGCGCACACACGCTCAAATTTTTCAAAGCAGCATACCTTTCCATTAAAGCACGCATAGTATCTGTTTTCTTGATGGAAATCATTGCAGTGCTTTTTCTATCCTTGCTCTGTACTTTTAACTGGATTAGGTCTTCGGTCACTGGTTCGCAAACGCTAGGAACTTCTTTCCTGTAGCAATCTAAGGGAAAGGATCATGAAAAGTGCATTAGTGATCTGGGCAACAAAGGCCATCCCCGCAAACAAACTGCAAGAGTAAAATTCGTGTTAGTTTACCAAGAATATGGGAAATGTTGAGCGAAAGCAATTTAGGCGTAGTTGTACGAGCTACAGCTTGGCCGTCCTTGTGTATCGTCAATCTATCTTCAGGGATGTTAAACCTTTCTGCCGCAATACCGTAAACTTTGCTCATGGGAGCGTCCTACCAACAAATAGGGAATTACTAAATACTTGCGACAGTTTTTGGACTTACACACCACTTCAATTTCGATGCGTTCAATCTTGGCTTGGTATCGCAACTTGAGTTTGAGAGGAAGAACAACATGTCGTACTGGCGTTATGACTTCTTCAATAAAGTCATCATCGTCTTTTATGAGGAAGGGATTGCAGTTGGGCTAAAAAATGACATGCTCATTGAGAACTAATAAATAAAATGCCTTTACTTCGTGGGTACGAACGGTAGTTATGTTACGCCTGGAAACCAAAGGAGTCAGCTGCAGATCGCTATCCGAAGAATCTTCTGACCTCGGTTTACCGTGTGGACACTTGACTTTCTTGTCAGGGTTTGAGCACGATGAGCTTCCTGACGCGCCACAGTCTCGTTGGGAATTTTTCGAGACCTTTTTAGTTTTAGTGGCTTTTTTTGCCCCTTTACCTTTACAGGAACGAGCTTTTTTCTTAGTAATGTTGTCTTGAGAAGCAGAAGATGAAGAGTTCAAATCAACGTCCACGATTTCATTATCAAAGCTGCCAAAGGTTGGGCCCGAGGATTGTTCAAATACTTTACCAGCATCGGTTATAAAACGGTATTCTTCTTCACTCTCACTACTAACAGATATTGGCGCATCCAAAGTACTCATTGTTTACCAAAATACTAGCCAAATCCAGGGTATTTTATTTTATTTCGACCCTATAATCTATAGGTCGAAAGACAAATTCAAATTCATTTAATACAAGATAACGTGCCATTTTGCATTTATGTAATAGATAAGAGCATCAAAGGTCACGTTAAATTAAAACATGAACTGGAAATTACTTTTATTTCCATGCGCTTAACTAGATGAATACGAAAAGGAAAACAGCTTTTCCCTGATTAAAAACTTTTAAAATACGTACACATAGATAAGACTCCGCCCATAAGAACCGTGTTCAAATTTAAGGCCTCGATCGTGAACGTGGTCTACTCTCTTTCACGATAGGAACAGCGAGTAGCTTTGCTGGTAAGTGGTGAGGCGCGAAAACTGTGTATGGCACTCGATGGCACTACATAGTGGGGGTTACGAAACTCCGTTTGCGCTAGCAGGAACTTTTCAATGTTTTAATGCTTTCTGGTTTTTATGAAAAAATCACACCTTTTATTCGGAAGCATAGCGGTTTATTTCCGATTTTGATCGCGAAAACTGAATTGCGAGTCCACCTAGTGAGTCACACTCCGAGGATCGCGAAAACGCCGCAAGCCATGCATGCTGTGCAAAATCGCCTACAAAAGCGACAGCCAAAGTTTGAGTTTGTAGGTCAGTTTGACTAGTTTGAGCCACAGAAGACTTGTAGGTCTGTGACTGTGACTAGGTTTGTGACTTACAAACGCCATGTGAGACTGTGGAAAAATGCGTATATACTGCCCGGATGTACAGTACTCTCCAAAAAAACGACCCCAACCAACCATACCGTCTAATGGCCCGCAACTGTGCGTCTGGGAACAGTACTACGAAACAATAATAGGGCTATTCGCACGGCCATTCGCAGTACTGTTTCCAGACACGCCTTTGCGGGACATTAGGAAAGTGTGATTTGTTGGGGTCGTTTTTTTTTTTAAGTACTGTACAAGGTCTTTTTTCCGCCGTCAAAAGTTCCCGCTCCCTAGTGATTCGGTTTCCGTGATCGGCAACCCACTGTGTAAGCAATCCACCTAAGCCGCGTTCGTTTTGACCAAAGTTTAAGCCGACTTAAAAGTCTACCCAAGACTTTGTGCTTATAAGCGTTCGAGATAGGTAGACTTTTGCTAAACTTTGGGCTTATAAGCGGTTTTTTTTTTTAGCTAGTCGACTTAAACTTGCGTTCGTTTTGACTCAAGACTTTCCGAGTCGACTTCGGTAAACTTTAAAAGTTTAGGCTAAAACGAACGCTCGTAAGCCAAAAAAAATGAAGTCGGGTAAGTCTAAGTTTAAGTCGACGATGCAAAACGAACGCGGCTCTAGTGAGCCACAATCCGAGGATCACGGAAACTCAGCACTCACGGAATTAAAGAGAAACAACAATAATAACACATGAATTACATCAAGTAGCCATTAAATTGGACGAATTGTGATGGTAAATTAAAAATCACACCCAAGCCGGGCCCTTATTTCGTATAATGGACACGCCTCCATGAGCTACAAACCAGTTTTCCAAAACTCGAATTTGGGAATAAGGTATTCCACAAGTTCGAAGATAGGATGGTTTTCCATGGGTTTTCCCAACTTGTGAACATGGGCGCCCATATTCACATCGTACATGGGAATATAAAAGCTGGATGTTGGTCACAATATACAGGGTTATCCATTAAGCATTATCGCCCGTTATCCTGGATCATATGTGGTATTCAGATGAAGAGCAAATTTGGTTTGTTCCATATTTTATACACTTTCCCCCTTATTTTTTAGTTTTTAGGCCGCAGGGTACGCCACTCTTACAAAGCTGCGTGGCCGAAGCGAAGCCAAAATATCCAATCCGTGTTTAAAGTTTAAATTGCACACTTTCGAACTTTCGTAAAGATATTGGCATTGCAGATACCATGTCTTCCACTGAATTAATTTCCAAAGAAGAGACTTTGAGGCTAAGGGATAGTCATATAGCGTAAGAAACGTTTCTATTATGCATCATTACATGTCTTCACTTTATAAAAGTTGCGACAGCAAGTATCTGTTGAAAGTCGTGGGAAGTACCAGCTGTTATACTGTACAAGATGCGTTCTTTAATCCTGTGCGTTTCTTTTTCTCCCTTATAGTCCGTCGTGCAAGCTCTTCTTCAAAACCGAACCTCTGAAAATTGGTCGTGCCGAAGGGCAATACATGTACGATGAACAAGGCGAGCAGTATTTGGATTGCATAAACAACGTGGCGCATGGTAAACACAGTCATTTTTTGTCACTGATGAGTATTTGAGCAACTTCACAGTGGGTCACTGCCACCCAATGGTTGTGGAGGCCGGTGTACGCCAGATGAGGGTTCTCAACACCAATTCCCGTTTCCTGCATGATAACCTAGTACTTTATGCCCAGCGCCTAGTGTCTCTCTTGCCTCCGCCTCTTTCTGTCTGTTTTTTTGTCAATTCCGGCTCAGAAGCCAATGACCTAGCTCTAAGACTGGCTCGCGCTCATACCAAACGCAAGGATGCTATCGTCCTTGATCAGTAAATTACTGTTTAACCCATTGTCAAAATATTTACACTTGATATTTTTGTATGCGTCGTTTGCCTCCTCCGGAACATTGCAGTGCGTACCACGGCCACGTTATTTCCCTCATCGATATTAGTCCATATAAATTTAACCATTCTGGTGGTGAAGGTCAACGTGATTGGGTTTACATGGTAATAAATATTCTATTTATTTTAATTTTGCTTCACATTTGTATTTCTTGCGGTCCGTTTGTTTACTAGGCTCCGTGTCCGGATGTGTATCGTGGTAAATACCGTTCGGGTGGGAATCATAACATAGAAGAGCTGTCCGAATTTTATGCGAAAGAAGTAAAGGACTTATGTCAAACTTCAGCAGAAAAAGGTGCAGGCGTGAGCTGTTTTATCGCTGAAAGCTTGCAAAGCTGCGGCGGGCAAGTTATCCTTCCTCCGGGTTACCTTCGCAATGTTTACAAGTAATTATGGACATCATTGAGCAACTTTACTTATTTTTTCACCTACGACAGAAAAGGTCGTGGCATTATTAGTG
The DNA here is from genome assembly GCA_003724045.1 of Lepidurus arcticus. Lineage (NCBI taxonomy): Eukaryota > Metazoa > Arthropoda > Branchiopoda > Notostraca > Triopsidae > Lepidurus > Lepidurus arcticus. Next base: position 142,458 of record RJJA01000080.1, on the reverse strand, counting down.
GTCCGCCCATACTGTAGTAAAAGTTCGTGAGAATTACTACTTTGTTTCCTTTCAAGGTATGTACGCGAAGCGGGTGGCGTGTGTATTGCTGATGAAGTTCAGGTGGGGTTTGGACGAGTTGGAACACATTGGTGGGCATTTCAGTTACAAGGAGAGGATGTCGTGCCTGATATTGTCACTATGGGCAAACCCATGGGCAACGGTCATCCCATAGCTGCCGTCGTAACCACACCTGAAATTGCACAGAGCTTTGCGGACACCGGGATGGAATATTTCAACACAGTAAAGTTCATCTTCATATTAAGCAAATGATTTATGTATTAACTGGTCTGATGAGCTTTTTTGACTCCGTTTTTTCTACCCTTTACAGTATGGCGGAAACCCGGTGTCGTGTGCCATCGGTAACGCAGTTCTGGACGCAATTGAGCAAGACCGATTACGAGAAAATGGTATTGCTGTGGGGAACAAATTGTTGGCGGATTTAACAAAACTAGCTGAGAAACACGAAATCATTGGAGATGTTCGTGGCGTTGGGATGTTCATTGGTGTGGACCTGGTAAAAGACCGACAATCGCGCAAGCCAGCCACGGCTGAAGCACAACACATAATATCAAGGTATTGGATTACAATTGGTATAATACTTTGACACTTACGGGTGAATTCTATATTTAGAATGAAACAAGATAAAATACTGTTAAGCTCTGATGGGCCGCATCGCAACGTGCTGAAGTTCAAGTCGCCCATGTGTTTAAACGCTCAAGATGCCGAGAGGGTTGTGAAAGTATTAGAAAAGGTTTTAAACGAATTAAAACAGTAGACTATTGGTTACTGTATAGAATGCGTTAATTATTCGCGGTAAAGATTATTTAGATATTACATTTCAGCCTTACTTGGTCTTTTTATCTAGCGCGGCTAACCAATATAGTGCCTCAGGGCTATAGCTTTGTTGTTGCACAATATTATTGATGGGGATTATATTACTAACATGGTGTTTGTGAACATTGAATAACATGCTTAAGGATAATTTTTAAAGAGTTCTTTGAATCTCTTAACTTTTTTTCTATTTTTTGGGGGGTTTGTCTTATCATTGGATTTCGTTAAGTAGACACACTTTTCCTTTTAACCCCACGTGTCAGGGTGGTCTTATTCAGTTTTAGTGATTTTCCACCGCGGTACGTCTGTCAATTTGAGCTGACTGCGAGGGGAAGCACTTCTCTTCATTTCCGAGTCCCTTGAGTACTTCTTTGTCCTCTAAGAACAAGTTGCCGGCTTTATTATTCTTTGATTTGAAGGCGACAACGGAGGGGATGATCCGTTCGGGAATTGTTCAATTTTTCTAGCTAGAGCAGCGAAGGTAAGCTTCTACCACGAATTAGTTGATTCCCGTTGACGTGGAAGCTAGCCTCTTTTTCTGACATGAATTTGAGCGTAACGGTTTCTGTTCTAGACAATGACGTATCGTTATCGTGATGTAGAGGAGAAAAAGAGTAATGTAGACAGCGATGTTTTGAATTGCCCTTCTCATTCCATATTGTTCTCTGCGGACTGTTTTTGAGCAAATCCCCTAAATTAGCGGATACGTTTATGTGAGGTTGCGTTATAGAAGCCGGTAAACTTGACGCAGAATACATGGACACAACGTCTGCAGCTTTCCATTTGAGACGGTAAGACTCGGAAACGGAATTGATATCATTGGAAGCGAAAAGGCGTTGGAATCGCGTAAAGATCTCCCGCTTAATTTTCGGGTGGCGCAGAGAGTACATGTAAGGATTGATGACAGCCGAGATCTTGCAGAAGAGTGCGGGAATCATGGAAGCCAGCGGTGTAACCAAATCCCTACGACCGGATACGGCAAGTAATGCTACAGTTGCGTAAGGCGTCCATGCTAAGAGCCAGACGATAATAAGGCCAAAGACTGTACGCGTAATTGTAAGTTCAGCTGTGCGTTGTACGTCAGCACGTACTTTGGCTTGTGTGCCTCGGTGGTCTTCTCGATTACACGCAGCAATGCCACGGTTATGTTTGGATACGGCGCAAATGATAGCCGTGTAACAAAGCGTTATAATCGTGAAAGGTACGACCCAGGCGGCTATAAAGAACACGACGATAAATATTCTTGTAGTGTCGTCTTGGGCCAGGTAATCGAAGCTGCAGGATGTCAAGTAGCCTTCTGGGACGTAGCGTCCAATCCCGAAGAATGGGAGACTTGAGAAAAAAGCCGAGTACACCCAAATGACTATGACAAGCAACAATGCACGTGATTTGGTGGTTTTGCGATCCAGATTCAGTGGACTGCTGATCACGCGGTATCGGTCGCTGGCAACGGCTGCTAAAGTCAGAATAGAAGCTGTTCCTGTAAGCCCTCCAAGGAAACCGTATACGTTGCAACCTGTAGATGTATGAGTAATGGAAAAAGAAATGTAATATTACATTTTACGACTGGACTAAACCTTGAGAGATAAATAAATATAGTAAAGCATGGGCATTTTTTTTCCTCTCCGGTCGGGAAAAATACGGTATATGCCTTGAAAGAAATGCTATACTTACCCCATTGGCCCAATGCGGGTCCCTGCAGGAAACTATTGTAAAGAAAAATCGGCATCTTGATAAGCATGACGAAATCGCTGACAGCCAGGTTCATGACCAGTAAGTTTGGCGGGGTCCTCAGATTCCGGTTACTGCAAGAACGGACAGGGGAAACTAGTAATTGTTAACTGACATTAGCAACGAGAGCGCAGAATGTAAAGTTCGACTAAGGTGGTTACTATAGGTACCTAATAATGGCTATAAGCGCGTGGGGGAAGCTAAGGGGGGAAGGCGACATAGGGCCGACTCGACAATAGGACTACGGAGCCCCCGACAAAAGGCCTACGAGCCCCGACAATAGGCCTACGGTTCTAGAATCCTTCAAGGGACCAATGGAATGAAAAAGTCTCCGCTTATTGGTTAGGTTAGGCTAGGTTAGGTTAGGCTAGGTTAGGTTAGGCTAGGTTAGGCTAGGTTAGGTTAGGTTAGGTTAGGTTAGGTTAGGTTAACCAGTGACCAGAGTACTTAACCAATAAGCGGAGACTTTTTCATTCCATTGCTCCTTGAAGGATTCTAGAACCGTAGGCCTATTGTCGGGGCTCGTAGGCCTTTTTTAATCCCTTCATGTCAACATGTAAAACAAAGAAAAACTTAATATTATACCCTTGAATTAACTATTGTGCAAGAAGCAGAACTATCTGGTGGATATTGGTGGATGCACACGTGATGTGGTTTGGTTATATCTAGCTTTGCACTGTCTATAATCTGTCGTCCGCCGAGTGTAGTCGTATATTAAACGAGGAAGCAGTTCGTGATTAATCAGTGGTAGTAATATGCCAGCGGGATAGTAACCTAGGCGCGTGCCAGTTCCATGAAGCTATTGAAGTACTAGATAGTAAAATTAGGAATAATTAATACTTAGAAGCAAAACCGTAGATTTTAAGGGGCTCTAAATGCGAAGCATGAAATGTAAAAAACAGTTCCTGTACGAAAGCCTGTGTAACACACACAAAAAGAAATAGTCAATAAAGAAGAGGCAACGAGCTATGCTCAAACCCCTATTAACTTGGAAAAAAAAGTTATTTTTCATCTTTTGATCTTAGATTCCAATTTTGTAATGAGAGGATTGGCTGTCAGTTAAATCAAAATGTTTTCCTTGAAAATTCAAATGATTTAAGTTCAACTTTCCGTGTCTACTTTTAGCTTCGATCCTACTTTCGATATATTGCTTGAATTGAAATCTCGTCGTCGGATAGTCTTTCAATTGGATTTTTTTGCTTGGGATTAAAAATGGGTATATTGGAACTCCACAAGATGGGCAAAGGACGGGAAGTCTTGTCAAAACGGGTGCTTCGAAAGCAATTGTTTTTATATGATTGAGTTTTTTTTCTCTGCACTTGGGCCGCTTCAATCGTATTTACGTCAGTCATTGTGCTTTCTTTAATTAAACATGTTGTTTATCATATTCTTTTCCAGAAGTCAATTTTTCCCGCATTACACCTTCATTCTTTCGAAAAGATTTTGTTCGATTTTTTCTTTGTGTGTTATTTTGCTGGTCTACGACTTACCTAGCAAGGATGTAAATTACAAGAAGATTGCTGAAACAGCCCACGAGGAAGACAATGACGTAAAGAACCGCCAAGAAGAAATGGTTTGCTGGTGTTGGTGGCAGAAACTGTAGCCAGTGTGGGTTAATTGTCAGTAAATCCGGTTCGGTAAAATACCCGTTCTCTTCCCATTGTTTTACCGGATAACGCGAACGAAATAAAGCCAGCAACCCTTCTCCAGAAATTGCTTTATCGTTCGGTACTTCTGATACTGCTGGTTCGTGGTACATATCTTGTGAGTGTGGCTTCACAGCACTAGTATAACACATTTCCCCCGATTCTATTCCTAGGTTTATAAGGGTGGCGACGAAAACTGGAGCAATTCTCCAGAACCGAAGTCTTTTATACCATACTCAAGGATGCGCGCGACTTAGTCTTCGTCGTCACCCATTACTCCCATCATATTGCTGGACATATCGCCGATTTGATACGTCGTCAAGGAAAAGCTTCGTAACTGCGTTCGCGCCGACATTACGTGAAATGGGTAAGTTAATGGAATGAATACCTCTACCGAAATACCAAACATGTAATTTAGCGTTCTCTAGAGCCAGAGTCAATTATTGCCAATGGGGACCCACAACCTGACTCATTACAGATACCGAATTCTACATGCTTTTGGGTATTGAATTGAATCTGTAGCCATATCAAGCCATTCCGACAAGCTCCTGGAGCGTACAGTATAGTAGATTACGTCGTCAATTTGCTCCCTAGGATACCCAGAGCTGCGACTCGCTCTTTTTTTTTGCGAGCGCGCTCACGCTCGCGCTTTTTGCGAGCACGCTCACTCTTTCGCTCACAATTTAAAAAAGGAGTGCGCTCGTGCTCTTTCAATATTGCAATCTATTGAGTGGAAGCGCAAACTATTATAAAGCGAATCTGCGTCTTAGTGTAGCAAAACTTATAAATGCCATGTTATAATAATAATAATGATAAGCAATTATTACTTGCACAGCTAACACGTTTGCACGCTAACACGAGGAAACGACCAAGCGACGCATCGTTGTTTTTGTTACTTGTTTTAAATGTTCGCTACTAGATAGCGCCATTGTACGAGCGCACGCGCTCAGTGCTTTTCGAGCGCGTTATGTATTAAATTAGTAATTCTGCGGGGAGATCTGGTTGATTGGAACAACTATAACTATAGACTATAGCCTGCAGTAGCGATGGTTTTATCGTTACGAGTTTTGTATTCCATGAAACTGTCTTTAGGGTTCTCCGAACGCGGTAAGTAAATGGCGCCAGTTTTGATTATGTTTCGAACGGTGACAATTTTGCTGGTTGATGGTATCGTACCATTCTCTTTTTTTTTACTTTTGCTTGGTGACGAAATCATACAAACGAGCCGTAGTCCTGACAAGGATCTCAAATATTATTTACGGTAGAGCACGCTTAAAGCTGTCCTTGGCTCCCCCTTGTGGCTCATAAGCTTGCTCTTCTGCAGCTGAACAAGACGACGTAAATCGGTAGACGTTGTTTAGAAAGGGAATCAATCAGCAACTACTGATGTCTGACATAATCTGACCCTTGGGGAGGATGATGAATGACTGGGCTTACATAGTTAGTTATCAGAGCACGTGTTACGTATGAAATGTGACACGCGTGTGTATAAACCCAGGAAAGACTTCTGTTCTTCAATGACTTTTGTTTTTCCAGTACACCAACTATAATTATTTGTTCAAAACTATAACTCAAAGCAAATAATCTCGGAGTACACGTAGAGCAACTGTTTACCTTTACTATATTTTTTATCGATCGGCATGTGACGCGCGCACAAAAAGGCATCCTTATAAGGATGCCTTTTTGTGCGTCACATGCCGATTGGTATGTGTATGGGATGTATGGGATGTTGAAAAAAACGAACAGAAGAGATCAGCGGCATAGCCTGCGATACGCACAGTACGCAAGTGCGTACCAAAATTTTATAAATTTGCGGTGCTAAATTGATATTAGGGCGCCAAAATGAACCGCTAAAAAGGCGCCAAATCTGTAAAGTGCATATCGTTAAAAATCTCTAGCTACGCCGCTGGAAGAGATAAAGTACGTATACCGAATCTCGAATTGGTCCTTGACAACTCCTATGGTCCTCGATCGAACAGAAGAGATAAAGTACGTATACCGAATCTTGAATTGGTCCTCGACAACTGTCTTCTGTTCGTTCGAGGACCAATTCAAGATTCGGTATACGTACTTTATCTCTTCTGTTCGTTTTTTCAACATCCCATACACTTCCTTTAAATCCACTTCCATTAAATCAACTTATCGTTAGGATGCGAAAGCTTGGAACAAACCCGAACCTTGCTTTGGTTTTCCCGTAAAGTTTCACCCCAGAGAGTTACTGACGAAGTAGTATTGTTCGATATAACAACCCATGCTCTTCAGTGATTTTACCTAAAAAAAAAATCTCGTAGTTATGTAATGGTGCCTGTTTTAGGACGAATGTATCCCAATCTAAAGGTATCCTTTTACAGCTTCATTAACACAGCAACGTTAACGAACTGTATTCATCTTTATCGTGACTTATGTAAAAATAACATAACGGGTAAACTTAAAACGGTGGGCGCGGTGGTTGAGAGTATGGGTAATAGCCTGTAAAGGCATTATGATTTGTGTTATAGGTAGAACCTGGAAGCGAGCCTTGGGCGCGTGGAGGTGGGGTAGTGGCCGAAAATGGTGGCGGAAGACTTGAATTTGCATTTGCACCTGCGATTCCAGGCGGAGTTGGAGTAGCGTATGCTGGAGGCCAGTTAGGGTACTGAAATTGAGGTGGGGGTGGGTGAAACGGAAACGGCTGTTGAGAAACATAACGTGGAGGTGGACGCATATAAAAAGGATTATTGCCAGGGTGCGGTGGTGGGCGGACATGAGGAACTGCCCTGCCCCTACCTCGTGGTTTAAAACTACGCGACTTGCGTTGTTGTGTAGAGGGAGCCACACCTCGATGTTTTTTACCACCCGTCTCGTTTTCTTCTTCCGTAGACCCGGCAGTTGCACCCTAGAATTAGAAAAAAAGGTCACGAAACCTGTTGTGTATGGAATATGCATTGAGTGGGACTATACTTGGGAGTGCTTCTTAGCCGCTCTTTCTTTCTTTGCCTGCCTTTCTTGCTCATCATCTGAATAATCAATACATTCAGGTGGAGGCTCAATATCGTGTTCCCATGACGCATCACTACCCTTAATCCTGTCAAGACCTAATTAGTAAAATCCTTTGTTCATTTTTGGCGGCCTTACTTTCTAAGATCATCAAGAAATACAAGGGAAGTGTGCTCCGTGCGCGGAGCACAGTAAACTTGCATATCCACTTTTATGCCCTTCTGTGTTATATGCTCGGGTGAATTAAACCGTACCGCGTAAAAGGGCTCTGTCACTTGACCAAACACATCGAATACGCGACCCAATGATGTATGCCCTTGGTCAAGGAATAAGATCGTATCGACGTTCAGTGCGGGTGTAAATGGAAACGCATGAACAACCACTAAATAAACGTATAGATCAGTAAGTTGGACCCGTTATTTATACGATCCCATTTACCTAAAGTGTCTACAACGCTGAAAATTTTGCCTAAACTTATACAATCGGCCTCTGCAACAGAAATGGTCAAGTCCTCAATCGGCGGTAAATCGTCTAATAGTAATTCGCCATAAACTCGTGGTGCTTTTTCCCTCAACTTCTTTGGGTTTACTGGTTCAGCAATAATTTCCCTAAAATAAATAATAATAAGTTTGGCCCCATCAGTACTGATTTTGCTGGCAATAGATGTACTTTTCTTTTGCAGACTCCGAAGAGGAGTCGTCATCGCTCTCTGAGCTAGAGGACTCTGCAGCGATGCTCGACGCATCAGGCTGACGGTACTGGCCTACGATTTGGATTTGGATCTAAAGCAAAAACAACCATATAGTAAAATTCAACGATATAGATATCGACCTACGTCTTCTTGTTCTTCTTCGCTGCTGGAATCAGACGAGCTATCCGTTCCTGAGGCATCCGAATATTGCTGGAGTAAAGCCAAAGCGCCAAAACTGGTCAGCCCATGCTTTTCAGAGCTCATAATTGGCCTGCTTAAATCGTCGCTAGCAATATTCACATTTATGCTTTGCGCGTCTGATGATTGTTCTCCAGCTATAATGCTGGAAAAGGAATTATTTGGAGTCACTTCCCGACTTTCTGTAGATTCTATAGTTTCCATATTTTCCTGACAAGTTATTCCAGGTAACACGTCACCACTTGTACCTTCTTCGGTTAAGCTTTTGGACTCATCCATTCCCCAAATTATCAATTAACAGCTATAATATGTAATGTTACTTGTACGTGTATAAAATGTGTCAATTTGCACGTGGTTGTGTTGATTCAATTTTGTTAGGAGCCGTTGGACATCGCCATCTATTAATGGTTTCAAGACACGGTGAGGCTTGAGTTTTAAGCTGTCCTTTGGTAAAAGTGCGGTGTTTACGAAATGAAAGCCTCTTTTCTTGGAAATTTGTGCCATAAAATCCGAGTTGTCTATGGCAAAAGGTACTCTACAATTAGTTTTTTGTTACGGATTTGTCTCTGCAGCCATTTTAAAGCATTATGAAGTTATTGGTCATGCTTTTTATTCACTTGGCCAATTGGTTGTTTCATGTTTGCGTAATAAGTTTATGCTGCTGGAGACCTTCTGTATAGTTATGACTACGACATTGTAGCACTTTTTTAAGGTTATTAGCAGGAGAAATGTCAGAAAAGGGAATTTACCTATTTGGCAAGGTATGATGAAAACCCGAATTTACCTGTCCACTTCCTCACGCCATGTGCTTTTTGAACTGCTGAACTTGCTGGCTCTTGCAATTTCCTATGCAAATGGAAACGGCCGGGACTTTCAATATGAGCAATTTGCCTTTTGCATGCCCAAACCAGCCTGTTTTCATCTAGCACGCCACAACACTTTGAATTGAACAAAGAAACCCGTCCTTCTGAACCACCCACAGTCATGGCAATTAGTTGTTATATAGAATTATGTTACCTTTTGCCTGGTATGCAACGGTCCGCGCTCCTGACATGACAAAAGGAACTGGGAGCGAGCAAAGGGGAATTTCTGACTTGCTGTCACACAGAAACACATCTAAAACAGAAGGCGAACCCGGACGTTATATAGAAACTGTAGAAGGGTTTACGTCCGCCCGCCCCAAACCCAGCAACAATTTTAACCAGGCTGAACAGCATTAACGTAATTATGACTACCTTGGGTGCCCTAATGTACGCGTCGTGACACACACATTATGTCCAAAATTCCAGCATGAGCCTGGGCTTGGGGAAGTCCCAAACTTAAAATGCTGATAGCCTTTCCAAGTTTTTAAGTACTATGTCGTGATTGCCAACAAGTTTCCGTTTTCTTTATAAAGTAATACCCGTAATTCCCATTAAAGTCCATCACGGTTTGTCCCTTTTTGTCCCATCTTATATTTGTTGGACTAATAGGTTTGGCATCTGTCATTTTCCTTCTCAGACTCGAGATAAAACCGAGCCATATATTCCTTTTGCCATCCAGAAAATTAATGATGACACGTTTTCATTCACAAGACCTAGCTCTCACTCTCGATCTAAGAAAAAAATAACGGATTAACCGGAGCTGTCGTTCTTAAAGCATTGTGAAACTGCACTGCGTTGATTTTTTTTATTTGCTTATACTTTAGAAACCATAGAAACTATTTGGTATAGATACTTGAGAGGTTCTTCTCCTATATTTATAAAACAGAGCAGATAGGAAGCGTATTCGTGCCCTTATAAAAAGCTACCGAACGACTATATACAGGCTATTTTGGTACAAGGAGCGGCACATGCCGTACATAACCTAACGGATAAACAATAAGAATTCCATTCGAGAGGAGTGTATACCAAATCTTTTAGAACTTATCGCCCTCCATGAGTTCCGGGCACGAATTTGTGAGTAAAGCGAGTTAACAAACTTTGAAAGAATAACAACCGCTTGGGGAACTTGAATGAATTAGGGCGGAGAAGGATTGAAACCCTATACCCAAAAAGGTGGATAAATGGCATGTGTCTAAAAGCCCGGATAGATATTTACGATGCCACTAATCGTTCACCGTGAAAATGTTTAACCGTTTTCCCAATAAAATTTAACGCTTAACTATACTAAGAATTCTAGATTTGTTAAAAGTTGGCGTTTTTCGGGACTCCGTTTTCTTTTGGGAGTCGGGAAAAGCCGTTCGTCGAAAATTTCCCCGTTTCCAGAATCACAAAAAGAGTCAGGAATGCCAAAGGTATTCGGAGTATGTGCTGCTTCACCTTCCGCATGCTCAACAGGTCTCGATTGAAGCAGCGAGAAAGAGCCGGCACGTTTTGGCGTATGAAAATTCTGAAGATGTAATTTTCGAACCTACAAAATTTCCCCGATGGAACACTTTTTACTACTTGTGTTAATGGGTGTGGTTAGTATATTAGGGACTCTGTATTGATTTCGATGGTTATCTCAATTCTTGTGCAAGTTTTTTTATTTCTTTTTTTTTGCGTCTCCTTGTTTGCTATTGTAGGGCTTACCTCATGAAATTTCACTGCTCAAGAATTCCAACGGAAAACAAAGGGATATACCCTGTCCCCAAACCTATGATATGGTGGAAGCATGCGGAAGATTTTCAGCTCGGCTCCGGTGTGCCTCAACAAAAACTTGAGAGACGCCAGAGCACGTTTCTAACTAGTGTGTCATCATACCATGGAGTGGCGGTAGCCGCATTGCATACAAGGATACAACAAACATCTCGACTCGGACACGCAAAGGGAAAAAGCGCGCCAAGGTAAAGACTTTTTAAAAAGATCAATGCAAGTTGTATTGCCAAATGTTTTTTTTTTTATTACAGTAGGACTTTACCCAGGACTTGAGACATTCTCAGCTTTGGCATGGGACACGCCTACCAAGACCCCTGTAATAGGATGTTGCTTCGCCTAAATAAGCTCCGCCTTCGTGGTTAGGGCAACTCTACAAAAGTGCAGCTAGCATTCCAGTCCACATTCAAAGCAATGGTGTGCGCCTTCCGTGTTGCAGCATCGACTTCTTCGTGTCATCTTACCACGGTAAGTCTTAAGTCCCCCTCTGTTTTTAAAGTGTCACAGGCTTTGACTTTCTTTCCTGTCGAGTAGCGTATGTTTTCTTGAGTTTTATGTCATGTCGCGTTTACGTGTCTGTTTGTGATGCCGGATCTGGTATTCGCTAGAGGTCCGAAAAACGGGCTTGTAATATCGTAATCGGGGCTCTCCCTAATGGCCATTTGCATAATGGCTGTACGAGAAACACGAGGCGGGTTGCTTTGAGTAGAAAGGTTGAAGCAGGGCACAGTGCACCTTGATGAGTTCATTTGCGGTTGTGTGGTACGTTTGACGCATCAGCACGCAAATTGCTTGCTTAGCAATTCCGGAGAGCCTTCTTTCTCCCGTGGCGCCAAATTTCCAAAATTTCCCTTTGTTGTTTCTGTAGAATTTTTCTTTAAGGACATGTAAAAAAACAAACAAGTTGCAGCAAATGACATTTAGCAAAAATAAAATGTAGGAATAAGTGTAGTTATTTCTTGTATAAAGTTTTAAATTCGGAAATTTGACTGTTGTGTAATTAACAGTAGGATAAGTTTTTTTCTGGAAAGGAGCACTACCTGTTCTCTAAATAGTGCGTCATAGCATTCTAAAACACCCTCAAGACATGGTATATGTTAAAGAAGCTGACATTTTTTGAAGAATGAAAAGACTGATTAGACTGCGTAGCATGGAAGCTGGATTTTGGGACAGAGGAGTTGTATACATTGAAGCATCAGGCTGGAGTATTTTGCTTTGGTCTGATATGGTCATCATGATAGATAATGTTGCTCCTTTTGTCTTGGTGCCAGACCACCAAGGCAGGCAACGTGTTTAACTAATTACTCCAAGTGGTCCATGGCCTTATTAGTATGCATAACTGGGAACCAAAGATAGAGAGAAGGGGGACATGAAAGATGCAGTTGTGATGGTTTGTTAGATGCATGTTTTACGACCTATGAGAATGTTTTCTTTTAACCTATGACAAGAAAACCTGCTGCTTACATAGAATATAAACCGTAAGAAACAGCTACTGTCGTGCTGGTGTTGCTTGCTTGCTGGCTTCAAAGAATTCCCTCGTTGGCCCATATAACCGTCTATAGACAGTTGGGTGGTTTGGCGCGTTTATGTAGCATATATATTTCCTTTTTATTGACATGGTTTTGTCTCGCTCTCGCTGCTGTCTAGTCTAAGCAAAAGAACACAAATGGAAGCAAAGTTCTTACAAGATACATGGCTATCATTAAAATGATATAAAGCCAGCAATTAAGGCTTCCCGAGAAAAAAAAAGAATTTCAATTTGTTACTAACCGTTTGTCAAGTCCATTCTTCACTTGGGACAGATTATAGAGCGACTATATAGCATACGTTAGTTGCTCTGTATATGTTAGGAGCCTTTTTTTCTTACAGCTAGGTTGAATGGGGTTAGAGAGTCTTATGCTTCTGTTTGTTTTGCCCAAATCTAATCCTTTCGCGTGCTTATAGCCCATTTAATTTTCCCCCTCCCAAAGCTGTAAAACTTAGGGCGTAATTCAGTAGACAGTGATTATGTAACTTAAATGTTATCCAAGCTCCGCCCTTTCTTGTCTGCACCAACGTCCAGCAAAGCTATAAGGCAATTTCCAACTCCAGAAGCTATCGTTTGGTCTCAGTTAAAAGCTCGTTATTCGTATTTATGCACGTGAGCTCCGAGTTTTTTGCCGATTAAGCAATTTTTTACTAGTGTACCAAATTACTGAAAAAAACTACCAACGTGTGTTGCAGCTTAATTATCTTCAGACGCATAGTAGCTATGTTTTTTTTAAAGTATACTTTATTTATTTGAAAGCTTAATTTTCAATTCTAGCGGTCAGCGTTGGCAACGTCCGCGAGAAAAGGTAGTGCCTTCGTAACCTGACAGAGGGGTTGCTTGCAGTTGCCGCAGTATAAAGTCGATCCAAAGACTCGGTTTCGGAGTAAGCACGATCAGTTCGTTTGGCGTTGAAAGCGAGAGCGGCAAAAAATACACCATCTTTGTGTCAGTTTGGTTTGTGTAATCACTGTATCTTTTTCTCGTTTTGCGATCCCAAGTGTCACTCTGAGCGCAAATCTTGGCCCGTACACCCGAACGGTTGCGAACTTAATTTGTGTTGCAAGAGCAGTCGTTTTTTTTTTGCGAGTAGACATCCTATTTAGCATAAATAAGCAAGTTTAAAAGGTGAGAAATTAGTGTTTTGCAAGCTGGTGTTGGGCAATGAAGGTTGCTAGCTAGTCATCCAAAGTTGCGTTTATTGTAAAAGTAAAGTGCAAAGGGTATGTTCGCGAAGCGCTGCCGGTAATTTGCTTACTACAATTATCTACATATCTGTACGTGCCCATTTAAGGCGCTAATCCGTTGCTGCGGTATGCTGGGGCTTTGCTTTCGGAATGTCTTTTGTAGAACACAGCTTGCAAGAACGCTAAGCACTCTGGCATGCTACCGTTTTCCTTGCACGTACTTAAAATAAGGGCTGTGATTATAGTCGTGATTACATTGTACCATCATCTTCCCATTCCCCGTGAAATCGGCCACGCAGGGCCAAGGCGTGGAAGATTTGCTGTGGCGCCTGGTAGCCGGTTCTCGCTCGCTGTCCCGCTGCTTTCCACCACAACATCTATTGCGTTCTCTTGTCATATACGGTAGCCATAGAATATGGTAGCAGAGGTAGGGAAGGACCTTTAAACGCAAAGCAAACCCTTCTTTTCCGCTGACGTTTATTAGTTGAAAAGCGAAATATAAAGTCCGTTCGAAAGCAGAGCACTGGGAACCGCATTCTTTCACAGTATTTTTTCCTAGATGCCAACTTGTTATTGGTTCTATGTTTATGGTTCTGACTGGCTGTTCATGACGCAAGCAAAAATGTTCAGTTTTAATCAGTCCAAGGTATTCGAAACTTTGCCTTCTGAATGTTCAGGTATAGAAAACAGTGAATCAAGAGGACCCTCCAATCAGCTTCCTTGAATAGTTACGGCTACTGTGTGTGTGTGATGTGTATGAATGTGTGCTGTTACATTGTATGTAGCCTTCATCGGGATTTTAGAAAAAAAACGTGCATATCTGGAAGGAACACATTCCCTCTTGGAGCTCCTTTCTTATGTACCGTTTTTTGTCTCACTTTTTTGTGGCTGATGGACTTTGTTGCTGATGCTGGCCCCGGCGGGAGTTCTTCCATCTTGCATAGCATTAGTGTTAAACCAGCAATAGCCAAGCAATCTTTTGCTGACCACTGTGTGCGGTGTGGAAGAGGAGAAAACGCAACCCAGTCCTCGCATCTCTACACCATTACGGGTATTATAGGCCCGAACTTGGCTATGGCAAAAGGGATACGGATAAGGCAAGCGCGTGCCGGCTGCGTGTCGTGCGTGCGGTGGTGGTGGTCCGTTTTCTCGATTATATGCCACCCCGAAAATGAAAACCTTCGGAGGTGCGAGACACGGATGAAAGGAAAGGAGCACTAAACAGCACTTGAGCGATTCTAGCAAGTTGAGGAATGCGTGGAATGCTGATGGCCCGGCACGGTCTCGCATTCCTGTCTTAATTGAGGCACGAGCTGGACCGACAAACGGACTTGGCCCCGCCATCACTTGACATCCACATCGCACCTGGGAAAAATGGGACGAGAAAAATGAAACAAAGATAATAAAAGGAGTGCCGACAAAAAGCATGCATATTCCTCGCCTGTTCGTGTTCCGTATCCACCAAATTGACCGAGAAACATAAACGTTGTTGGGAGCTTAATTACATTGGGTTTCTCGTGTGCGGTCTGGCTTTAGCTTTCTCTTTGACTTTTTAATGTCAATTTTGTCTTGACACTCTGGGAAATTCCAGTTGGCCAATCTTTATTTAACTTTTGATTTTGTCCTACCTAGCGCAATAGGCCTAATTACTACTAGAAACAGACTTCGACCCCAAAAGTTGTAAAGAAAGTTTGTGTTTTTTTCTCCTTGGGGGGTCAGAAGGATAAGTATGGGTATATAGGTCTGGAATGCAAATAGGCAAAAAGGGGCGTGTACAACGCATATAAGAAATCCCAAGCAAGCAGCAGAAGAGTGACGAGGATTATGTTGTGTCCCGAAAAGATATTGCTAGTTTGCTGAGGATACAGCTCCCCTCTTTATATGGTCAGATTGCTGGAGAAAAACGGATGAAAATGAATAGGAAAGAAAGGGGCGCGTTTTGCTGGCACCTATTTAGCATGTGCTACGGGCCACGTGCGGAGTCATTCTCTTGAAAGTGCAAAGCAGCGAAGAACGTGGTGTGAAAAACTGCCCACAAACACCTTCCAACCGCCCCGTTGGAATTCCTCCTGCTCCCTGCTGCTGTTATAGCTGTTCGCTAGACACACACGGTAGTAACCATCGGGATTGTGTCCCTGCAAGGACGTTTGTATTTGTGCAGTGCGTGTGTGTTGCTTTTTTTCGCTTTAAAACTTGTTGCCATAATGGAACGTTCCTAACATTTTACGATGGTAGGACACCGTATGGGTATAGCTATATATTGCCATTTATTGATGCCCAGCGTGTATTCTTTTATGGTTGGCACTTGTTTAATTGTCATACTTTTTCCTCTCGCTCGCGTGAGGATAGATGCACGGGGTACTGGTTTCCTTCCTATTGGTTGTCTTCGCCAGCCATGGAATTTGGGGACGATCGTTAGAAAGGCTCGCATCATCATCGTCACTCGCACCCATACCCATCACCGGATCGAGAAAAGACCCTTCGACATGGCAACTGGCTTCCTTCTCCAAGGAATCTCAATTACACTCTAATGAAGCAGAAATTAAACTCTTGACGCCAACCCCGTTGCATCCTGTAGTTAAGGTAAGGTCCCGCCGATCTACCTTCGACCAACAGCAACCAAAGCCGGATCTACGGGACCATTATGTTATACTCCCTGACGGGGAAATAAGAGAGACGACATCGCAGCGCGCCTTGGAAGGTATCCTAGAGACTCGGATGCAAAAAGGGGATACTTTAAGACATGCAGAAAAAGACGAAATGAATCCGCTGGGATTAACGGAATTGCTGTTGGATTTGCTCGTAGGTTATGTGGAACAGCAATTAAGCAAACGAGGAACTGTGGCAGCTGATTTAGCGCCTGTATCTACCACGGCCCAGCCTGCCACTGTAGATATTAAAACTCTGCCAGGTAAGGAGTTGGTCTAATATCTCTAGGGATTTATAATTTCAACGGACTTGTTTTAAGACTTGTTTTAAACGAAATCGTTATATTTTGGGGTAGAGTGCTTTAGTGTGATTGTGTATTGGGATTGCATTGATATTATATTATTGTATTTTATATTTGGAAAGATTCTAAACACTTGCTCGTCGTTAATAGGGTATTGGTTAAGAGATCCAACGATGGCAGAACCTGAATCTTCCTTACCCGTGGATTACCGTACGGAGCACTATAGTTTGGACGACCTACTGACTACGAAAAGTACGACGAGTACTGCACCGTCACCATCCTAAAGCCTCAATCACGTTTGGCTTGCCACCTGGGCTCCTTGTACTTACTTTCGGTTAGGATTTTTTAAGTTAAGGCAAACGGAACGTTATCAACACACTAGACTTTTCGGAGGGGATTTTTTTTTGGATACGATATTTCCTTTGGGGATGTTCACTATTTGATTTCTATGTACATACGATTTCTTTTTGTCGTTGGCAGTCATCTATAAAAAAAGAATACAACTCCCAATGCCATTTTAAAAACCTTCTTTTATTAAGAGATTTTATTAGTTTTTAAGAAATTGTACAAATATTTTGAACGTTGTATTGGCTAGAAAATGGACCATAGCTTAAAAGCTAAAATGCACCAATAAAAAATAAATAACGGCATCGGGACCATCCCGCGTGCGTGTCAGAGGGTATGTTAAAGATCCAAGTGGCGCTGCATAATGCGGCTTTCCAGCTCGCGGTGCAATTTTTCCGCTTTCCGTTCATGGTTTTTTATCTTTTCAGAAGCATCATCACTGAATTTACTCTTACTTTTTTCAACTTTCAAGGCGGAGTCCGCATGTAAGTATTGCAACTTTTTAAGACGATTCTCGTAATGACGTAGCTCTTCCTTAAATGTGTATCAAGTTACTCAAACAACTGGAACGGAGAATGAAGCACGTACCCGTAGAGATTCTAACTCGTCCTGGTTAAAAGCTGCATTCTGCGCAGCTTTCCATAAGCCCTGTACTTTAGGCTCAATAAATTCTTTGCTCTTTGGTCCAGAGAGAGCCATTGCATGCAAATGATCATACCCATCTTTAATCTCTTTCCGCTTGGATCTACAATACTACGTTTGAGAAAAACAGTAAATTGGCAAGTTAGCTCGTACTTAATCGCTTCTTGTGTTAAAGGTTCCTCCACTTCCAAGTCGCTTAGCTTAATATGATTCGTTTGAGCGTCTGAAAAGAATAAGTATTAAGGATCAAAAAATGAAAGAATAATGTGGTGTATGCTGAGAGTATACTGTTATCCGTCATCTGGCCTTTCTTGTCTTGCACTTCAAGCAAGCTGTAGAACTGGTCCACCTTCTCTTGATGATGAATGAATTCTTCTTTCAATGCCATCATTTCTTCATCTGAAAGTACAAAGGATTATATAATTGAAGAAAAAATGTGTATGAGAAAGCCGTACCCGTAAATCCAGAAGTTTCGGCTTTCATCCATAGCTTGTTGAGTTTCTTATCCTTAAAAATACTTTTGTTAATGTAGTCTACGTCAGTGGCTTCGTTGAAGGCTTTGCTCTGCTTGGGAGGCTTTGACGATGGCACGCCATATTCTTCCGTGAAATGTTCGCCAAGTCCATAACGGTCAATAATGCCTTTAATAAAAGTGGTTCATCAGGATAGATTACATACATTATTTTTACGCATTACCTTTAAGCTTCATTCTGAGCTCTGCCTCTTTTAACCCGTCACGGTCCAAGCCATCAGCTTTGAAACGTTTAAATTTTAACTCTTCTTGATCATGAAGTTTTAATTCGCTAAAAATTGACCTCAATTTTACGTCACTTAATCTCTGTTAAAAATATCAATTACAAATTAATTAGTGCTATTTGGAAATGCTACTCTACTCTCTTGTCGTTGTCCAATCTTACCTTTTGCGCTTTTGCCCAAAGTATGTTAATTTTTCCAATCCGGAAAGGCTTTTCCAAATCCTTTAAATCCGGTTGTACATTCGCTTCCTTGGAATATTTGCGGTGCTCCTTGCAATGGCATATGACGGCGAAAAATATCACCGCACAAAAAACTATTGTCCGAAAATCCATCGCGGTTTATCTTTATCTTACAGCGCGTTCCACTGGCTGCACTGAATGGTGCAATATTTTTTGCTCAACGTTCTAAAATTTGCGCGATATTCTGTATTATTGTTTAGTTATTCGAGGTTCCTTCTTCACCTGGGTAGTCATTCGCTCTCCGCCACTCAATAACGCTCTGTCGTTGCGGCAGGTTTGGCGTGCGTGCTTTCTCTGCAAATTGTGATACATTTCCGAAATCGGTACGTTAACTACATAGAGTATTCCATTAGTAGTACATTGATATTAACTGAAATTTTAATTCTTAGCAGGATGCCAGAGCCGATGGAGCTTAACCAGTCGTCACAAGAGCCAGAAACTACAAAGAGCACTTCTGATGTCACAAGCGAGGATGCAAGAGCTGCAGAACCACAACCAGTGGATGAGAACAAAAGCGTTGGAACTGTTGACAATAGCGTGAAGGAAAACATGCCTATGGAAACTGGCGTGTCCGAAACGGGGGAAAATGGCTCAAGTGCAACTATAAAAGTTGAAAAGATTGCGACCGAGGAAAATAAGACGACCGCAACGGACAATGGAAATGATATTGTTGATTCTGTTAAGGAAGAGGACGTACCCCAACCTGCAGATACTGGCAATAACAATGGCGTTCTCTCCGGCAACGAAGAAGCGGTCGAAATGAAAGAGGAAACAGAAAAATCCGTAGAACAGATTCTGGAGGAATCTCAAGCGTCTATAGATAAGATCTTAGAAAAACCTGATGCAGTTGCAGATCAAACGGCAGTTGCTGACGAAACAGCAGTTGCAGATCAAACGGCAGTTGTAGATCAAACAGCATTACTTGCAGATCAAACGGCAGTTGTAGATCAAACAGCATTAGTTGCAGATCAAACGCTAAAGACACCCGAAGAATCTATAGAGCATGATATAGCAGAGTCAAGCGAGGCTCAAGAAGATAACACAGAACAAGAGGCCGCAGAGGCCGCCGAAAAGGATGAAAAGCCTATTCCCGGCGTGGTGAGGCTCTTCGTCGGAAATTTAAACGATAAAACTAAATCTGAGGACCTCAGACCTTTGTTTGAAAAGTATGGTCCTATTGCTCAATGCGATGTCCGAAAAAGCTACGGTTTTGTGGTGAGTTGTTTTATTTTTATTTGTTTACAATTTATTAATCAGTGACAACTTTTTATGCTACTTAGCACATGAAAGTGGATGAAGCGACTGGCGATAAAATTGTGAAGGAGCTAACCGGCCAAGTAGTGCAGGGTAACCCCATCCAAGTCAAGCATTCAATAAGCAAAGGCCCAGCTAAATCTTCTGTGAAGATTTTTGTGGGTAATTTAAGCGAAAAGGTCATGCCTGACGATCTTAAAGGCTTATTTTCTAAATTTGGCACCGTGTATGAGTGTGACATTATCAGAAACTACGCGTTTGTGGTAAGTCATTACTAAATCCACCAAGTCTCACCTACCATTGCAATAACCAACGTGTTTTACTATCTTAGCATATGGAAAAAGGTGATCACGTAGATAAAGCAGTCGCTGAACTGGCCGGGCATAGTTTGCATGGCAATGCCATCAACGTCCAGTTATCTACAAGTCGGGTTCGAAATAAACCCGGAATGGGGGACACGGAAGCTTGCTATCGATGTGGCAAACCAGGCCACTGGTCTAAAGAATGTCCGCGTGGGAATCAGTAAGGTCGTGCTTTACAATCAACGGTTGCTAATTATAATATTTCCTTAGGCGTACTGCACGTGGCAAACCTCCAAAAGGTAGCAAAAACAGTCCGAAAGAACGTCCTCCCCGAGGTCGTGGCCGTGGCGGCATGGGAAGTGGGCGGCCACCTTATCCTCCTCCACATCCTCATGACAGATTTCCAGTAAGTTTTAATTTCCTTTATTATTGTTGCAGAGTTAATCCTTCCCTTCTAGGTGGATTCTCATGTGCGTGTACGTAGGAAAAATGTATTATTTTCGTATTCGTTTCCTAATTACCTTTTTTTGTCATTAGGAGCGTGAGTATGATAACTATGGGGGTGACTTCGATTATGGATATGCACCTCGTCCGCGTGGTTTTCCTGAGGATCGCCGTGGTTATGGAATGGGAGGCAGAGGCTTTCCTTCAGCTCGTCCTCCTTTCATGGGACCTGGTCCAATGCGTGGAAATCCTTACTACGATGGACCAGAAGGCCCTATGGATTATGGGTACAAACGTCCACCACCTCAAGGTGGCCGAGGCTATAGATCCTTTGAGGAGTATCCCCCTCGTTTTGATAGACGGTAAGTCACCTGATTTATAGTATCTGTGACAAGTCGAAATTATTTTTCTTTCCCATCATTTAGTTTATTTATTTCTAAGTCTTTTATTTTCTTTCTTGAGTTCGCGCCTTGGTCTTGATCTTTTAAATGCCTACAAAAGCCTTAGTTTTCTGGAAGTTCCGTAGAGCTAGAACCGAAACAAAATTTCACTTTTATTATGGGCATGAGATTCGAGAAAAAGAGCTCGGTATTTGCCTGTACCATTCGCATATGGTTGCTATTTTATTCTACAGGCCCTCAGCTGCGCGCGGTCGATATATGCCTTACTGAAGAAGGCGCGATTATTTAAACTTGTCCTGTACTCGACCGTATTTCTCCTCTCGCTGCCGGTTCCGATGGAGAGTTCTTTGACGTCCGTTTGTCGTGGAAACGTGAGGCCGTTCACTTTGTTCGCTTAGTTCCATGTGCCGTTATTTTTCTTCCGCGCATCTTCATAGCGATTGGCGTTCAATTTAATGTCTTTTTTAATGCGCTTTCATTCGAGTAGCAAGGCCGCGGTCTTCTTTTTCCTTTTTTGAGCGGATTGGAAAATCTCGTTGTTTGGCTGAGTAATAAAAGGAACGGGTCGGTAAACAAAAATGTCTTAACGACAGTTGCGGTTTCGGTGCACATGCATTTTCAGTGTCATTTGAATTTAAAGCATTAGTTCAGTGCCTTGAGAGTTTATATCGTATGTAAGCCAGCATTTCTGGAAATTATGGGACGCAGTACCTCTGCTGCTGACGCGATTCCGGTTTCGCGATTGAGAAACTCCACTCGCTTCATGCTGGTCTTTTGTCTCGCGGATAGTGTGTGTGTAGCAAATACCAAGCCATTGAAAGGAGGTGAGGTCCAGACACGCTGTGTTTTGTTTTGTTTTTTGTTTTGGCGAACTTTATTTTGCATTCTTCAGATACTATTGTCATGCAGGTGCGTTAATATTGGGTTGTTTAGGATTTGACTGCCCTTGAATGTATCATAAAAAATGGTATAAGTTTATGGGCTCTGCTAGCGAGTTATGTATGAACATTCCGGTTTTATTCTATTCAGGGCAAATGTGAGTCTTCCGAAGGTAGGTTGCTTTTCGGTGGTTCTGCATTAGTGGTATTAATATTAGCTAACCTAGGCTAAAACAGGTTTTGTGTGGTGATAGTGTATCACAAGAAAATGTCATCAAGTAAATACTAAATGCCCTTTACTGTGGTTTGACACCAGCACAGCAGCTGCAATGTGGATGGGAAATGTGGATTTATTCTAAAGCCACAGTTCGAGAGGTATAATTTATCCTTTGTAGTATGACGTTTCTTTACGTTGACCTTTGACACAGGAGATTCAATTATCCCGGGATTGGGCAACAACGTCGTAAACGCCGTTTAGACGTAGTGAAGTCGAACACTTAATTTTACACTATATTTCGTGCACATTATTTTTTTTACACCGGACTACAAAGACGGAGCTATTTAGCGAGTTAGTGAGACAAATGACGTTGAGATACAAGTCAATGTATATAAAAGTAAATATAAGTCCGAGTTCTATAAATAACACTTTTTGATGCTTTACAATGCCGATTATATTTATCTTTTAAGTAGGCAATGATCGCGAAATTGCAGGCATGTCAAATTAAGGGTTTCACTGTTTAGTACCTTTAGTTACACAGATTTAACGATCACGCAATGTTTTGCCTCTGCGAAGGTTTTTCGAGTGGGAGCTTTAGTGCAGGCCAATAAGCACCGCGGCCTTGCACCGTGGACATTTTCTGCACACTTGATAGATTTCCGACGTCGAAACGTGATTTTTTATAGGGAAAGCTGACCAGACTATAAGCTGTAGAGCATTACATGAGCAGGGGTACAATCATAAATCATCGTCTCCGATATGTTGAAAAGCACCATTCTCCACTACTGGTCTTGGTACAGTTTTCCTTCTTGTGCTGTTATTCATTCCAAGTAGATGGCCAATAATCGATTGAACCGACTGCTTATTTGAAATGCCTGTGTCTTCCTGTCTTTCAAATAGAATTAGCAAAGGAATGCACTCACCATAGCATTACCTGAGTCGTGGCAAGTTCAACGTTATCTCCGTCTAAGTTAGCTAACTTATGCACAGTCCCATCCCGTTTCATATATGACCAGTTAGGACGTATGTTCCTGTCCACCTGTACAAAAATTGTCGAGTTTAAAGAAACACATTAGACATGAAGATATTGGACATTTACCTTGCATTTTACAGATCCACTTTTCTTTTCAAGTAATTCGTCCACCATTTCTTGCAAGCATAAAGAAATGAGAATTGCTTGGGGACTTTTGACGCAGATCCACTGCAGCTTGTCCTTACCGATCAAATATTCGAATGATAACTCCAATTGGGGCTCGTGAAACTGACTATTATCTTTAGGTGCCTACATTTTGTGAAACTATGGGGTAATATTATGATTCATTATGTTATTTATATAATACTGCTGCCGTAGTAATCCTCCAACAACGCATTCGGGTAACTTTAAAAGCCATGTCCTTCGTGTCGTCTTTGGAATCGGGAAAACGGAAGACTAACTCTTTGTTCGCAGCGCAAAGGTGAACTTTGGTATTGGAATGTGGGAAATCAGCTTGGCAAGGAATAAAATGTAAACTTCCATAGAATTTTGCAGTTCGTACACAATCTACGAACTGAAAATGCTACATTTTAAATTCGATACCGTAAAAAATAGCGGTACGAACCTTTTTCTTTGATTGCTGCTTTGAATAAGTCTTAAGTAACTTTCTTTCTTCAGGAGTAGGAAAAACCCAGTTCCTTTTCAAGTCAGACACCGCTTGTATATACAAAAGATGAAGTGTGGAAGGTTGAGCCATTAATATGTCATCCCAATCTCTTTCCCAGTAACTATAAAAACCGTTTTCTCAGAAGATCTTTAAAAACAAATGGCTCTTACCACACCCTTAGTACCAGCAATAATGGTCCAGATATAGTCTGTTCAAGAATGTAGGGACACTCGAAATCTTGCAGTTTGCGAACAACTAGTGGGGAAGAAAGTACTGCACCGTTACAATAAAACTGAAAGAAAAACAGTCATACTTGCAATCGAACCATCATCCAACTCCTGCTCAAAAAAGAGGGAAAAATGGCGGAGACAGGATTCAGGAATTTCAAGCCGTTCGCCCAATGCCTAAAAGTAAAATTCCTAAATATTTCGTGCGATGATAGGGATAGATTTACTTGTAAAACCGCATGAACTTCTACCATAGCGGGGAATGATAGATCTATGGACTTCCCATCTAGCAAGCGCACAACTAGAGTGACATTATGACCAGTCACATTCTGTGTCTCTCGTTGAGCCGACTGTAAAAAGGATGTGAACAGGGCGCTATTCATAATCCTGGCATCTTGGCTAACTTAAGGGCAAAGACAAAAAATTATAGGTAAAGTAATAAAAACTACATGTATACTTGACTGAATAAACTTTTCTAGTTGCAGCCGTCTTTCTTCGAATTGCGTAGTTGACAAAGTCAATAAACTTCTAGACGGAAATGATGGAATGTTGGTACTGACACCGCCGTTACCGGGGCCACATTCTTCACAGATCTGAAGGTAAAGGTGTCGCAGCTGTTTATACCTTACGGTACAATGGTGAGCTCCATTCAAGTGAATGTGATAGCCCTGTAGAGAAATAATTAGCAAATTGAACCGTGATCAAACGCGACAATTATAAACTTTTAAATAACTTTATAATAAATAAACTTTTAAAATAAATAACCTAATTCCTAACCTAGTATGTCGTAATTAATTATCAAATTCATGCGTCACGCTATGAGAAAATAATTAGTAGGCTCAATGGACTATTTAGCATAACAATAGCCCAACATCTCGGTTTATCACTGTTATTGCTTATTGGATATTGCTAGTACATATCGCATATGATAGAGTGGCAATAGAATAGCTTGGAGTTTGACCTGATCATAATCGCTATAGTAATTTAAATTGTTATGCGTTACTTAAATGTACGAATAATTATACATCTGGGCGGCGTCATTCTAAAGAAGGTTATTTAATTATTTTACCACAAACGTCACCCCACCGCTGTCTATAAGGTCCTCGGTTTCTGGGATTGAAAAATGCATAATCTACTTTCAACTAGCTAAAACACAACCAGCTGGCCACGGATAGCCAACACCATGTCAACAAGTGAACTAATGGGCTTAGCTCCTCCTCGATACGGGTTCTTGCCCCTTTTCAAAACCGCCCCAACTTCCTTAAGTACAGCTCGAATCACAAAGGTGCATCTCGTTTAGAGCGACACTCCATAGAAAAGTTTTCTCATTTTTTTCTCTCGATAATTTCCGAATTTTAATCGACAAAAACTCGATCGTCAGTGCCATCAACGGTGTCCAAAAACATAAGGCATAAGTCACGCCATCCTCGGTGTTATTAGGTAATATTCTTCCTCAACACTTGAGTAATACCAGTTTGTTTTTTACATATTATTTAAATTAGGGAGTGTAAGAATTAGTTGAAAATTTACATTTTATGTGTGAGCTTTTAATACAGATGATTCAAACAAACACGGCTTTGTAATTATTTTTGAATGATTTTGATTCATAATTAAGGTTTTTTATTAACATTCTAATATGGCTGCAAGAAAATGCAATATAATAGTGCAAAATTCTAGGTAATACGAGGTATGGCTAAAGGCGAACTGTCCGTATTTGTATAAATCGAACAAAAGATGGATGGTACCAACTACTATCGTACACCAATTTTGCTTTCCATTATATATATATATAGAAGTTTCAACGTAGTGCAATTACATGCGTATGACCAAGTGGACAAGGCGCAAGCCTTGGAACCTAAAGGTTGTGGGGTCGAAACCAGGTCGGTGGTTTTTATTTCGTCAAAAATTAAATATTAAATGACATCCTTTCTCTGTACCTTATCCCTTACCCATTTTCGATATTGTGAAGCTTCGGCATCACGAGCTCGAATATTGGGGATAGGAAACTCCCCAGTAGAGTTGGGAACAGGGAAAGGGGCGAGGCTCTCAATTTTTCACGATTTTTGAAGGGACCTTTTAGAAGGATTTTAAATTTGTATAAATCGAACAATAGATGGAACACTATCAACATACACGTAGACCAGCATACTTCATTTGTTGCAGTAATAGAAGTTTCAGAACCATTTACATATAAGCTTAGGACCGAGTGGATAAGCCCCAAGCCTTGCGATCGGAAGGTCGCAGGTTCGAAACCCGGTCGAGACACTTTATTTCGTGAAAAAAAAACGAAAATAAAATAGCTTCATCTCTCCTATGCCTTCCCGGCGAAGTTCCTATTCCTATATTCGAAATTATGTTGCTTCGGCAGCATGAGCTCGAATATCAGGAATTGGAAACCGAGCTGGGAA